>RXID01017910.1:0-16208 GCA_005019695.1 Trichopus zeylanicus subsp. travancoricus | reverse complement strand
TCTTTCTAAAACAGAGGCAAAATATATTATTATATTGTCAAAATGATTTGAATTGTTTCAGAGACCCGACATGCATTTTGTTGCATTGTGCTCTTTCATCAATTGATGTAAACATCACTTACTCCACCATATTTTTTCTTCACAGGGAGTTATAAACACCTTTCCCTACTTTGTATCTGGAATACTTCACTTAATTTCTTCTGCAGGCTTAGGCTTTGGCGGTATTTATCATGCACTTCTTGGACCTGAAACTCTTGAATAAAAAGAAATAAGTATGGACGTCTTAGGTTATGCCAGATTTGACAAATACAAATAGGATCTGTTAGAGTGGATTATTTTTTTCTTATCCCTATACATACATAACTACGTAATACTTTCATTTCTATAGATTCATTGTCTTTCATTTCTATAGATCAGCTGATCAATCGGTTTGTCCATAAAGAAAATAAGGAGATGAAAACTATTATAAACTCAAATAGAATATCTATACAAAAATACAATCTATTAGGGCTATACAGATTTGAACCATAGACCTTCTTTGTAAAACAGATCAAACTTATTATTATATTGTCAAAATGATTCGAACTGTTTCAAAGACCCAACATGCTTTTTGTTGCATTGTGCTCTTTCATCAATTGATGTAAACATCACTTACTCCACCATATTTTTTCTTCACAGGGTGTTATAAACACTTTTCCCTTCTTTGTATCTGGAATACTTCACTTAATTTCTTCTGCAGTCTTAGGCATTGGCGGTATTTATCATGCACTTCTTGGACCTGAAACTCTTGAATAAAAATAAATAAGTATGGACATCTTAGGTTATGCCAGATTTGACTAATACAAATAGGATCTGTTAGAGTGGATTATTTTTTTCTTATCCCTATACATACATAACTACGTAATACTTTCATTTCTATAGATTGATTGTCTTTCATTTCTATAGATCAGCTGATCAGTCGGTTTGTCCATAAATAAAATAAGGAGATGAAAACGATTATAAACTCAAATAGAATATCTATACAAAAATACAATCTATTAGGGCTATACAGATTTGAACCATAGACCTTCTTTGTGAAACAGATCAAACTGATTATTATATTGTCAAAATGATTCGAACTGTTTCAAAGACCCAACATGCATTTTGTTGCATTGTGCTCTTTCATCAATTGATGTAAACATCATTTACTCCACCATATTTTTTCTTCACAGGGAGTTATAAACACCTTTCCCTACTTTGTATCTGGAATACTTCACTTAATTTCTTCTGCAGTCTTAGGCTTTGGCGGTATTTATCATGAACTTCTTGGACTTGAAACTCTTGAATAAAAATAAATAAGTATGGACATCTTAGGTTATGCCAGATTTGACAAATACCAATATTTTCTGTTATAGTGGATTATTTTTTTCTTATCCCTATACATACATAACTACGTAATACTCTCATTTCTATAGATTGATTGTCTTTCATTTCTATAGATCAGCTGATCAGTCGGTTCGTCCATAAATAAAATAAGGAGATGAAAACTATTATAAACTCAAATTGAATATCTATACAAAAATACAATCTATTAGGGCAATACGGATTTGAACCATAGACCTTCTTTCTAAAACAGATCAAACTTATTATTATATTGTCAAAATGATTCAAACTGTTTCAAAGACCCAACATGCATTTTGTTGCATTGTGCTATTTCATCAATTGATGTAAACATCACTTACTCCACCATATTTTTTCTTCACAAGGAGTTATAAACACTTTTCCCAACTTTGTATCTGGAATACTTCACTTAATTTCTTCTGCAGTTTTAGGCATTGGCGGTATTTATCATGCACTTCTTGGACCTGAAACTCTTGAATAAAAATAAATAAGTATGGACATCTTAGGTTATGCCGGATTTGACAAATACAAATAGGATCTGTTAGAGTGGATTATTTTTTTCTTATCCCTATACATACATAACTACGTAATACTTTCATTTCTATAGATTGATTGTCTTTCATTTCTATAGATCAGCTGATCAGTCGGTTTGTCCAGAAATAAAATAAGGAGATGAAAACTATTATAAACTCAAATAGAATATCTATACAAAAATACAATCTATTTGGGCTATACGGATTTGAACCATAGACCTTCTTTGTAAAACAGATCAAACTTATTATGATATTGTCAAAATGATTCGAACTGTTTCAAAGACCCAACATGCATTTTGTTGCATTGTGCTCTTTCATCAATTGATGTAAACATCACTTACTCCACCATATTTTTTCTTCACAGGGTGTTATAAACACTTTTCCCTTCTTTGTATCTGGAATACTTCACTTAATTTCTTCAGCAGTCTTAGGCATTGGCGGTATTTATCATGCACTTCTTGGACCTGAAACTCTTGAATAAAAATAAATAAGTATGGACATCTTAGGTTATGCCAGATTTGACAAATACAAATAGGATCTGTTAGAGTGGATTATTTTTTTCATATCCCTATACATACATAACTACGTAATACTTTCATTTCTATAGATTGATTGTCTTTCATTTCTAGAGATCAGCTGATCAGTCGGTTTGTCCATAAATAAAATAAGGAGATGAAAACTATTATAAACTCAAATAGAATATCTATACAAAAATACAACCTATTAGGGCTATACGGATTTGAACCATAGACCATCTTTGTAAAACAGATCAAACTTATTATTATATTGTAAAAATGATTCGAACTGTTTCAAAGACCCGACATGCATTTTGTTGCATTGTGCTCTTTCATCAATTGATGTAAACATCACTTACTCCACCATATTTTTTCTTCACGGGGAGTTATAAACACCTTTCCCTGCTTTGTATCTGGAATACTTCACTTAATTTCTTCAGCAGTCTTAGGCTTTGGCAGCATTTATCATGCACTTCTTGGACCTGAAACTCTTGAATAAAAATAAATAAGTATGGACATCTTAGGTTATGCCAGATTTGACAAATACCAATAGGATCTGTTAGAGTGGATTATTTTTTTCTTATCCCTATACATACATAACTACGTAATACTTTCATTTCTATAGATTGATTGGCTTTCATTTCTATAGATCAGCTGATCAGTCGGTTTGTCCATAAATAAAATAAGGAGATGAAAACTATTATAAACTCAAATAGAATATCTATACAAAAATACAACCTATTAGGGCTATACGAATTTGAACCATAGACCTTCTTTGTAAAACAGATCAAACTTATTATTATATTGTCAAAATGATTCGAACTGTTTCAAAGACCCGACATGCATTTTGTTGCATTGTGCTCTTTCATCAATTGATATAAACAACACTTACTCCAACATATTTTTTCTTTAGAGGGAGTTATAAACACTTTTCCCTACTTTGTATCTGGAATACTTCACTTAATTTCTTCTGCAGTCTTAGGCTTTGGCGGTATTTATCATGCACTTCTTGGACCTGAAACTCTTGTATAAAAATAAATAAGTATGGACATCTTAGGTTATGCCAGATTTGACAAATACCAATATTTTCTGTTCGAGCGGATTATTTTTTTCTTATCCCTATACATACATAACTACGTAATACTTTCATTTCTATAGATTGATTGTCTTTCATTTCTATAGATCAGCTGATCAGTCGGTTCGTCCATAAATAAAATAAGGAGATGAAAACTATTATAAACTCAAATAGAATATCTATACAAAAATACAACCTATTAGGGCAATACGGATTTGAACCATAGGCCTTCTTTGTAAAACAGATCAAACTTATTATTCTATTGTCAAAATGATTCGAACTGTTTCAAAGACCCAACATGCAATTTGTTGCATTGTGCTCTTTCATCAATTGATGTAAACATCGCTTACTCCACCATATTTTTTCTTCAGAGGGAGTTATAAACACTTTTCCCTACTTTGTATCTGGAATACTTCACGTAATTTCTTTTGCAGTCTTAGGCTTTGGCGGTATTTCTCATGCACTTCTTGGACCTGAAACTCTTGAACAAAAATAAATAAGTATGGACATCTTAGGTTATGCCAGATTTGACAAATAACAATTGGATCTGTTAGAGTGGATTATTTTTTCTTATCCCTATACATACATAACTCCGTAATACTTTCATTTCTATAGATTGATTGTCTTTCATTTCTACAGATCAGCTGATCAGTCGGTTTGGCCATAAATAAAATAAGGAGATGAAAACTATTATAAACTCAAATAGAATATCTATACAAAAATACAATCTATTAGGGCTATACGGATTTGAACCATAGACCTTCTTTGTAAAACAGATCAAACTTATTATTATATTGTCAAAATGATTCGAACTGTTTCAAAGACCCAACATGCATTTTGTTGCATTGTGCTCTTTCATCAATTGATGTAAACATCACTTACTCCACCATATTTTTTCTTCACAGGGAGTTATAAACACTTTTCCCTCCTTTGTATCTAGAATAATTCACTTAATTTCTTCTGCAGTCTTAGGCTTTGGCGGTATTTCTCATGCACTTCTTAGACCTGAAACCCTTGAATAAAAATAAATAAGTATGGACATCTTAGGTTATGCCAGATTTGACAAATACCAATTGGATCTGTTAGAGTGGATTATTTTTTTCTTATCCCTATACATACATAACTACATAATACTTTCATTTCTATAGATTGATTGTCTTTCATTTCTATAGATCAGCAGATCAGTCGGTTCGTCCATAAATAAAATAAGGAGATGAAAACTATTATAAACTCAAATAGAATATCTATACAAAAATACAACCTATTAGGGCTATACGGATTTGAACCATAGGCCTTCTTTGTAAAACAGATCAAACTTATTATTATATTGTCAAAATGATTCGAACTGTTTCAAAGACCCGACATGCATTTTGTTGCATTGTGCTCTTTCATCAATTGATGTAAACAACACTTACTCCAACATATTTTTTCTTCAGAGGGAGTTATAAACACTTTTCCCTACTTTGTATCTGGAATACTTCACTTAATTTCTTCTGCAGTCTTAGGCTTTGGCGGTATTTATCATGCACTTCTTGCACCTGAAACTCTTGAATAAAATAAATAAGTATGGACATCTTAGGTTATGCCAGATTTGACAAATACCAATAGGATCTGTTAGAGTGGATTATTTTTTTCTTATCCCTATACATACATAACTACGTAATACTTTCATTTCTATAGATTGACTGTCTTTCATTTCTACAGATCAGCTGATCAGTCGGTTTGTGCATAAATAAAATAAGGAGAAGAAAACTATTATAAACTCAAATAGAATATCTATACAAAAATACAATCTATTAGGGCTATACGGATTTGAACCATAGACCTTCTTTGTAAAACAGATCAAACTTATTATTATATTGTCAAAATGATTCGAACTGTTTCAAAGACCCAACATGCATTTTGTTGCATTGTGCTCTTTCATCAATTGATGTAAACATCACTTACTCCACCATTTTTTTTCTTCACAGGGAGTTATAAACACTTTTCCCTCCTTTGTATCTAGAATAATTCACTTAATTTCTTCTGCAGTCTTAGGCTTTGGCGGTATTTCTCATGCACTTCTTAGACCTGAAACCCTTGAATAAAAATAAATAAGTATGGACATCTTAGGTTATGCCAGATTTGACAAATACCAATTGGATCTGTTAGAGTGGATTATTTTTTTCTTATCCCTATACATACATAACTACATAATACTTTCATTTCTATAGATTGATTGTCTTTCATTTCTATAGATCAGCAGATCAGTCGGTTCGTCCATAAATAAAATAAAGAGATGAAAACTATTATAAACTCAAATAGAAATATCTAACAAAAATACAACATATTAGGGCTATACGGATTTGAACCATAGGCTTCTTTGTAAAACGATCAAACTTTTTGTAAAAAAAAAAAAATTTTATATTTTAAAAATGATTCGAACTGTTTCAAAGACCCCACATGCATTTTGTTGCATTGTGCTCTTTCATCAATTGATGTAAACAACACTTACTCCAACATATTTTTTCTTCAGAGGGAGTTATAAACACTTTTCCCTACTTTGTATCTGGAATACTTCACTTAATTTCTTCTGCAGTCTTAGGCTTTGGCGGTATTTATAATGCACTTCTTGCACCTGAAACTCTTGAATAAAAATAAATAAGTATGGACATCTTAGGTTATGCCAGATTTGACAAATACCAATAGGATCTGTTAGAGTGGATTATTTTTTTCTTATCCCTATACATACATAACTACGTAATACTTTCATTTCTATAGATTGACTGTCTTTCATTTCTATAGATCAGCTGATCAGTCGGTTTGTCCATAAATAAAATAAGGAGATGAAAACTATTATAAACTCAAATAGAATATCGATACAAAAATACAATCTATTAGGGCTATACGGATTTGAACCATAGACCTTCTTTGTAAAACAGATCAAACTTATTATTATATTGTCAAAATGATTCGAACTGTTTCAAAGACACAACATGCATTTTGTTGCATTGTGCTCTTTCATCAATTGATGTAAACATTACTTACTCCACCATATTTTTTCTTCACAGGGAGTTATAAACACTTTTCCCTCCTTTGTATCTGGAATACTTCACTTAATTTCTTCTGCAGTCTTAGGCTTTGGCGGTATTTCTCATGCACTTCTTAGACCTGAAACTCTTGAATAAAAATAAATAAGTATGGACATCTTAGGTTATGCCAGATTTGACAAATACCAATAGGATCTGTTAGAGTGGATTATTTTTTTCTTATCCCTATACATACATAACTACGTAATACTTTCATTTCTATAGATTGATTGTCGTTCATTTCTATAGATCAGCTGATCAGTCGGTTTGTCCATAAATAAAATAAGGAGATGAAAACTATCATAAACTCAAATAGAATATCTACACAAAAATACAATCTATTAGGGCTATACGGATTTGAACCATAGACCTTCTTTGTAAAACAGATCAAACTTATTATTATATTGTCAAAATGATTCGAACTGTTTTAAAGACCCAACATGCATTTTGTTGCATTGTGCTCTTTCATCAATTGATGTAAACATCACTTACTCCACCATATTTTTTCTTCACAGGGAGTTATAAACAACTTTTCCTACTTTGTATCTTGAATACTTCACTTAATTTCTTCTGCAGTCTTAGGCTTTGGCGGTATTTATCATGCACTTCTTGGACTTGAAACTCTTGAATAAAAATAAATAAGTATGGACATCTTAGGTTATGCTAGATTTGACAAATACCAATAGGATCTGTGAGAGTGGATTATTTTTTTCCTATCCCGATACATACATAACTATGTAATACTTTCAATTCTATAGATTGATTGTCTTTCATTTCTATAGATCAGCTGATCAGTCGGTTTGTCCATAAATAAAATAAGGAGATGAAAACTGTTATAAACTCAAATAGAATTATCTATACAAAAATACAATCTATTAGGGCAATAAGCGGATTTGAACCCATAGACCTGCTTTCTAAAACAGATCAAACTTATTATTAAATATTGTCAAAATGATTCGAACTGTTTTGCAAAGAACCCAAATGCATTTTGTTGCATTGTGCTCTTTCATCAATTGATGTAACATCACTTACTCCACCATATTTTTTTCTTCAGCAGGGAGTTTATAAACACGTTTCCCTCATTTGTAATCTAGAATAATTCACTTAATTTCTTCTGCAGTCGTATGCTTTGGCGGTATTTCTCCTGCACTTCTTGGAC
The DNA here is from genome assembly GCA_005019695.1 of Trichopus zeylanicus subsp. travancoricus. Lineage (NCBI taxonomy): Eukaryota > Viridiplantae > Streptophyta > Magnoliopsida > Dioscoreales > Dioscoreaceae > Trichopus > Trichopus zeylanicus. Next base: position 8,478 of record RXID01017910.1, on the reverse strand, counting down.
CTGAAACCCTTGAATAAAAATAAATAAGTATGGACATCTTAGGTTATGCCAGATTTGACAAATACCAATAGGATCTGTTAGAGTGGATTATTTTTTTCTTAACCCTATACATACATAACTACGTAAGACTTTCATTTCTATAGATTGATTGTCTTTCATTTCTATAGATCAGCTGATCAGTCGGTTTGTCCATAAATAAAATAAGGAGATGAAAACTAGTATAAACTCAAATAGAATATCTATACAAAAATACAATCTATTAGGGCTATACGGATTTGAACCATAGACCTTCTTTGTAAAACAGATCAAACTTATTATTATATTGTCAAAATGATTCGAACTGTTTCAAAGACCCCACATGCATTTTGTTGCATTGTGCTCTTTCATCAATTGATGTAAACATCACTTACTCCACCATATTTTTTCTTCAGAGGGAGTTATAAACACTTTTCCCTACTTTGTATCTGGAATACTTCACTTAATTTCTTCGGGCAGTCTTAGGCCGTTGGCGTTTTTATAATGCCTTCTTGCACACTGAAACTCTGAATAAAAATAAATAAGTATGGACATCTTAGGTTATGCCAGATTTGACAAATACCAATAGGATCTGTTAGAGTGGATTATTTTTTTCTTATCCCGATACATACATAACTACGTAATACTTTCATTTCTATAGATTGATTGTCTTTCATTTCTATAGATCAACTGATCAGTCGGTTTGTCCATAAATAAAATAAGGACATAAAAACTATTATAAACTCAAATAGAATATCTATACAAAAATACAATCTATTAGGGCTATACGGATTTGAACCATAGACCTTCTTTGTAAAACAGATCAAACTTATTATTATATTCTCAAAATGAATCGAACTGTTGCAAAGACCCAACATGCATTTTGTTGCATTGTGCTCTTTCATCAATTGATGTAAACATCACTTACTCTGCCATATTTTTTCTTCAAAGGGAGTTATAAACACTTTTCCCTACTTTGTATCTGGAATACTTCACTTAATTTCTTCTGCAGTCTTAGGCTTTGGCGCTTTTTATCATGCACTTCTTGGACCTGAAATTGTTGAATAAAAATAAATTAGTATGGACATCTTAGGTTATGCCAGATTTGACAAATACAAATAGGATCTATTAGAGTGGATTATTTTTTTCTTATCCCTACACATATATTACTAAGTAATACTTTCATTTCTTTAGATTGATTGTCTTTCATTTCTATAGATCAGCTGATCAGTCGGTTTGTCCATAAATAAAATAAGGAGATGAAAACTATTATAAACTCAAATAGAATATCTATACAAAAATACAACCTATTACGGCTATACGGATTTGAACCATAGACCTTCTTTGTAAAACAGATCAAACATATTATTATATTGTCAAAATGATTCGAACTGTTTCAAAGACCCAACATGCATTTTGTTGCATTGTGCTCTTTCATCAATTGTTGTAAACATCACTTACTCCACCATATTTTTTGTTCACAGGGAGTTATAAACACCTTTCCCTACTTTGTATCTGGAGTACTTCACTTAATTTCTTCTGCAGTCTTAAGCTTTGGCGGTATTTCTCATGCACTTCTTGGACCTGAAACTTTTGAATAAAAATAAATAAGTATGGACATCTAAGGTTATGCAAGACTTGACAAATACCAATAGGATCTGTTAGAGTGGATTATTATACATACATAACTACGTAATACTTTCATTTCTATAGATTGATTGTCTTTCATTTCTATAGATCAGCTGATCAGTCGGTTTGTCCATAAATAGAATAAGGAGATGAAAACTATTATAAACTCAAATAGAATATCTATACAAAAATACAATCTATTAGGGTTATACGGATATGAACCATAGACCTTCTTTGTAAAACAGATCAAACTTATTAATATATTGTCAAAATGATTCGAACTAATTCAAAGACCCAACATGCATTTTGTTGCATTGTGCTCTATCAGCAATTGATGTAAACATCACTTACTCCACCATATTTTATCTTCACAGGGAGTTATAAACACTTTTCCCTACTTTGTATCTGGATTACTTCACTTAATTTGTTCTGCAGTCTTAGGCATTGGCGGCATTTATCATGCACTTCTTGGACCTGAAACTCTTGAATAAAAAAAAATAAGTATGCACATCTTAGGTTATGCCAGATTTGACAAATACAAATAGGATCTGTTAGAGTGAATTATTTTTTTCTTATCCCTATACATACATAACTACGTAATACTTTCATTTCTATAGATTGATTGTCTTTCATTTCTATAGATCAGCTGATCAGTCGGTTTGTCCATAAATAAAATAAGGAGATGAAAACTATTATAAACTTCAAAGAGAATATCGAATACAAAAATACAATCGCAATTAGTCCATACGATTTGAAACCATAGACCACTTCTTTGTAAAACAGATCAAACTTATTATTATATTGTCAAAATGATTCGAATTGTTTCAAAGACCCAACATGCATTTTGTTGCATTGTGCTCTTTCATCAATTGATGTAAACATCACTTACTCCACCATATTTTTTTCTTCACAGGGAGTTATAAACACCTTTCCCTACTTTGTATCTGGAATACTTCACTTAATTTCTTCTGCAGTCTTAGGCTTTGGCGGTATTTATCATGCACTTTTTGGACCTGAAACTCTTGAATAAAATAAATAAGTATGGACATCTTAGGTTATGCCAGATTTGACAAATACCAATAGGATCGGTTAGAGTGGATTATTTTTTTCTTATCCCTATACAAAATAACTACGTAATACTTTCATTTGTGTAGATTGAATGTCTTCAATTTCTATAGATCAGCTGATCAGTCGGTTTGTCCATAAATAAAATAAGGAGATGAAAACTATTATAAACTCAAATAGAATATCTATACAAAAATACAATCTATTCGGGCTATACGGATTTGAACCATAGACCTTCTTTGTAAAACAGATCAAACTTATTATTATATTGTCAAAATGATTCGAACTGTTTCAAAGACCCGACATGCATTTTGTTGCATTGTGCTCTATCATCAATTGATGTAAACATCACTTACTCCACCATATTTTTTCTTCAAAGGGAGTTATAAACACTTTTCCCTACTTTGTATCTGGAATACTTCACTTAATTTCTTCTGCAGTCCTAGGCTTTGGCACTTTTTATCATGCACTTCTTGGGCCAGAAACTCTTGAATAAAAATAAATTAGTATGGACATCTTAGGTTATGCCAGATTTGACAAATACCAATAGGATCTGTTAGAGTGGATTATTTTTTTCATATCCCTATACATACATAACTACGTAATACTTTCATTTCTATAGATTGATTGTCTTTCATTTCTATAGATCAGCTGATCAGTCGGTTTGTCCATAAATAAAATAAGGAGATGAAAACTATTATAAACTCAAATAGAATATCTATACAAAAATACAATCTATTAGGGCTATACGGATTGAACCATAGTCCTTCTTTGTAAAACAGATAACACTTATTATTATATTGTCAAAATGGATTCGAACGGTTTTCAAAGACCCAACATGCATTTTGTTGCATTGGGCTCTTTCCTCAATTGATGTAAACATCCCTTACTCCACCATAGTTTTTCTTCACAGGGAGTTATAAACACCTTTCCCTACTTTGTATCTGGAATACGTCACTTAATTTCTTCTGCAGTCTTAGGCTTTGGCGGTATTTATCATGCACTTCTTGCACCTGAAACTCTTGAATAAAAATAAATAAGTATGGACATCTTAGGTTATGCCAGATTTGACAAATACCAATAGGATCTGTTAGAGTGGATTATTTTTTTCTTATCCCTATACATACATAACTACGTAATACTTTCATTTCTACAGATTGATTGTCTTTCATTTCTATAGATCAGCTGATCAGTCGGTTTGTCCATAAATAAAATAAGGAGAAGAAAACTATTATAAACTCAAATAGAATATCTATACAAAAATACAATCTATTAGGGCTATACGGATTTGAACCATAGACCTTCTTTCTAAAACAGATCAAACTTGTTATTATATTGTCAAAATGATTCGAACTGTTTCAAAGACCCAACATGCATTTTGTTGCATTGTGCTCTTTCATCAATTGATGTAAACATCACTTACTCCACCATATTTTTTCTTCACAGGGGGTTATAAACACTTTTCCCTACTTTGTATCTGGAATACTTCACTTAATTTCTTCTGCAGTCTTAGGCTTCGGCGGTATTTATCATGCACTTCTTGGACCTGAAACTCTTGAATAAAAATAATAAGTATGGACATCTTAGGTTATGCCAGATTTGACAAATACCAATAGGATCTGTTTTAGAGTGGATTATTTTGTCTTAGCCCTATACATCATAACTACGTAATACTTTCATTTCTATACATTGATTGTCTTTCCTTTCTATAGATCAGCTGATCAGTCGGTTTGTCCATAAAAAAAATAAGGAGATGACAACTATTATAAACTCAAATAGAATATCTATACAAAAATACAATCTATTAGGGCTATACGGATTTGAACCATAGACCTTCTTTGTAAAATAGATCAAACTTATTATTATATTGTCAAAATGATTCGAACTCTTTCAAAGACCCAACATGCATTTTGTTGCATTGTGCTCTTTCATCAATTGATGTAAACATCACTTACTCCACCATATTTTTTCTTCACAGGGAGTTATAAACACTTTTCCTACTTTGTATCTGGAATACTTCACTTAATTTCTTCTGCAGTCTTAGGCTTTGGCGGTATTTCTCATGAACTTCTTGGACCTGAAACTCTTGAATAAAAATAAATAAGTATGGACATCTTAGGTTATGCCAGATTTGACAAATACCAATAGGATCTGTTAGAGTGGATTATTTTTTTCTTATCCCTATACATACATAACTACGTAATACTTTCATTTCTATAGATTGATTGTCTTTCATTTATGTAGATCAGCTGATCAGTCGATTTGTCCATAAATAAAATAAGGAGAGGAAAACTATTATAAACTCAAATAGAATATCTATACAAAAATACAATCTATTAGGGCTATACAGATTTGAACCATAGACCTTCTTTGTAAAACAGATCAAACTTATTATTATATTGTCAAAATGATTCGAACTGTTTCAAAGACCCAACATGCATTTTGTTGCATTGTGCTCTTTCATCAATGGATGTAAACATCGCTTACTCCACCATATTTTTTCTTCACAGGGAGTTATAAACACTTTTCCCTACTTTGTATCTGAAACACTTCACTTAATTTGTTCTGCAATCTTAGGGTTTGGAGGTATTTATCATTCACTTCTTGGATATGAAACTCTTGAATAAAAATAAATAAGTATGGACATCTTAGGTTATGCCAGATTTGACAAATACCAATAGGATCTGTTAGAGTGGATTATTTTTTTCTTATCCCTATACATACATAACTACGTAATACTTTCATTTCTATAGATTGATTGTCTTTCATTTCCATAGATCAGCTGATCAGTCGGTTTGTCCATAAATAAAAGAAGGAGATGAAAACTATTATAAACTCAAATAGAATATCTATACAAAACAACAATCTATTAGGGCTATACGGATTTGAACCATAGACCTTCTTTGTAAAACAGATCAAACTTATTATTATATTGTCAAAATGATTCCAACTGTTTCAAAGACCCAACATGCATTTTGTTGCATTGTGCTCTTTCATCAATTGATGTAAACATCACTTACTCCACCATATGTTTTCTTCACAGGGAGTTATAAACACTTTTCCCTACTTTGTATCTGGAATACTTCACTTAATTTCTTCTGCAGTCTTAGGCTTTGGCGGTATTTATCATGCACTTCTGGGACCTGAAACTTTTGAATAAAAATAAATAAGTATGGACATCTTAGGTTATGCCAGATTTGACAAATACCAATAGGATCTGTTAGAGTGGATTATTTTTTTCTTATCCCTATACATACATAACTACGTAATACTTTCATTTCTATAGATTGATTGTCTTTCATTTCTATAGATCAGCTGATAAGTCCGTTTGTCCATAAATAAAATAAGGAGATGAAAACTATTACAAACTCAAATAGAATATCTATACAAAAATACAATCTATTAGGGCTATACGGATTTGAACCATAGACCTTCTTTGTAAAACAGATCGAACTTATTATTATATTGTCAAAATGATTCGAACTGTTTCAAAGACCCAACATGCATATTGTTGCATTGTGCTCTTTCATCAATTGATGTAAACATCACTTACTCCACCATATTTTTTCTTCACAGGGAGTTATAAACACTTTTCCCTACTTTGTATCTGAAATACTTCACTTAATTTCTTCTGCAGTCTTAGTCTTTGGCGGTATTTCTCATGCACTTCTTGGACCTGAAACTCTTGAATAAAAATAAATAAGTATGGACATCTTAGATTATGCCAGATTTGACAAATACCAATAGGATCGGTTAGAGTGGATTATTTTTTTCTTATCCCTATACATACATAACTACGTAATACTTTCATTTCTATAGATTGATTGTCTTTCATTTCTATAGATCAGCTGATCAGTCGGTTTGTCCATAAATTAAAATAAGGAAGATGAAAACTAGATAAACTCAAATAGATATCTATACAAAAATACAATCTATTAGGGCTATACGGATTTGAACCATAGACCCTTCGTTGGTAAAACAGAATCAAACTTAGTATTCTATTGTCAAAAAGGATTCGAACTGTGTTCAAAGACCAAACATGCAATTGTTGCATGTGCTCTTCATAATTGGATGTAAACAATCGCTTACCCCACCATATTTGTTTCGTCACAGGGAGTTATAAACACTTTTCCCTAGCGTTGTATCTGGAATACTCACTTAATTTATTCAGCAGTCTTAGGCTTTGGCGGTATTTATCATGCACTTCTTGGACCTGAAACTCTTGAATAAAATAAATAAGTATGGACATCTTAGGTTATGCCAGATTTGACAAATACCAATAGGATCTGTTAGAGTGGATTATTTTTTTTCTTATCCCTATACATACATAACTACGTAATACTTTCATTTCTATAGATTGATTGTCTTTCATTTCTATAGATCAGCTGATCAGTCGGTGTGTCCATAAATAAAATAAGGAGATGAAAACTATTATAAACTCAAATAGAATATCTATACAAAAATACAATCTATTAGGGCTATACGGATTTGAACCATAGACCTTCTTTGTAAAACAGATCAAACTTATTATTCTATTGTCAAAATGATTCGAACTGTTTCAAATACCCAACATGCAATTTGTTGCATTGTGCTCTTTCATCAATTGATGTAAACATCGCTTACTCCACCATATTTGTTCTTCACAGGGAGTTATAAACACTTTTCCCTACTTTGTATCTGGAATATTTCACTTAATTTCTTCTGCAGTCTTAGGCTTTGGCGGTATTTATCATGCACTTCTTGGACCTGAAACTCTTGAATAAAAATAAATAAGTATGGACATCTTAGGTTATGCCAGATTTGACAAATACCAAGAGGATCTGTTAGAGTGGATTATTTTTTTCTTATCCCCATACATACATAACTACGTAATACTTTCATTTCTATAGATTGATTGTCTTTCATTTCTATAGATCAGCTGATCAGTCGGTTTGTCCATAAATAAAATAAGGAGATGAAAACTATTATAAACTCAAATAGAATATCTATACAAAAATACAATCTATTAGGGCTATACGGATTTGAACCATAGACCTTCTTTGTAAAACAGATCAAACGTATTATTCTATTGTCAAAATGATTCGAACTGTTTCAAAGACCCAACATGCAATTTGTTGCATTGTGCTCTTTCATCAATTGATGTAAACATCGCTTACTCCACCATATTTTTTCTTCACTGGGAGTTATAAACACTTTTCCCTACTTTGTATCTGGAATACTTCACTTAATTTCTTCTGCAGTCGTAGGCTTTGGCGGTATTTATCATGCACTTCTTGCACCTGAAACTCTTGAATAAAAATAAATAAGTATGGACATCTTAGGTTATGCCAGATTTGACAAATACCAATAGGATCTGTTAGAGTGGATTATTTTTTTCTTATCCCTATACATATATAACTACGCAATACTTTCATATGTGTAGATTGAATGTCTTCAATTTCTATAGATCAGCTGATCAGTCGGTTTGTCCATAAATAAAATAAGGAGATGAAAACTATTATAAACTCAAATAGAATATCTATACAAAAATACATCTGTTAGGGCTATACGGATTTGAACCATAGACCTTTTTGTAAAACAGATCAAACTTATTATTATATTGTCAAAATGATTCGAATTGTTTCAAAGACCCAACATGCATTTTGTTGCATTGTGCTCTTTCATCAATTGATGTAAACATCCCTTACTCCACCATATTTTTTCTTAACAGGGAGTTATAAACACTTTTCCCTACTTTGTATCTGGAATACTTCGCTTAATTTCTTCTGC
>RXID01017909.1:0-20368 GCA_005019695.1 Trichopus zeylanicus subsp. travancoricus | reverse complement strand
ACTATTAGCTGTAATGGTAGTAGTAGTTGTAGTAGTAGTAGCCGAAGTAATAGTAGTCGATGTAATAGTAGTAGTAGTAGTAGTAGTAGTAGTATTAGTAGTAGTAGTAGTAGAAGTAATAGTAATAGTAGTAATAGTACTTGTAGAAGTGGTAGTAGCTATTGTAGTAGTAACAATAATAGCAGCAGTAGAAAAACAGGTGTTTGTAATCAGGAGGTCCGGTGGTGTTTTTCTCTTGGTTGCTAATCGGTGGTGTTTTTCTCTTGGTTGCACAATCTCAGGTCTGATACCATAAATCGGGTGCGTGGTGTTTTTCGGCGATGTGTTCTGGGAACCTTAGATTGTGCGCACTCCAAGCCGAAGCCCAAAAGGGATTGATAAGAGGAAATCAGGAGAAGATATGGAAAAACTAACGGATTCTTTTTATCAGTGCCGAGGATCAGTTTTTCTGCTCTGTCCTGGCCTGATTACAAACATACTCTTATATAGAGGCGAAGAACGCCTCTTCAGGGTTCATAGGGGGTCACACAGGGGTCACCCTACTTACTGAGACTTTACATCGGATGAGCATATATTCATGCTATACAAGCAACACCCTTTACAGCGCATGAGCATATATTCATGCTTAGCACACAAGCAATACCCTTTACAACTTAGGCTAGCACTAGGATATATTCGTGCTTATCAAGACTTTAGTCGGGGTGGGGTCCACCACGTCCGCTTAGAGGAAGAAACTGTTCATCCTTTGGGCCGAGTCTCGGACAAGCTTGACAGCTGTGTCAAGCTGCTCATGGAGTTGCTTGACAGCGGGATACCACGTAACCCAAAAATTATTCCTGGTAGCTAGTTGTTTGCATTCAGTTGTTTTGATGCGGTGGACGTCCCTGAGTAGTTGGAGACGTGCGAGCGCTTGGGCTATGACTTCTTCTTCCAAATTATGGATATCCTTCCTTACTTCATCATACATGTCAAGTGGCATTGGGAGGTAGCTCAGGAGGCGTACGAGCTGCTCGTATTGTTCAAGGAATCCCGGATCATTTGGAGGGCTTGCGCCAGTTGGTGTTGGACTTTGGGGTTGGGAAGCTCCTTGACTTCCTGTGCTGCGAGCGCTGCTAGCTCCAAAGTTTCCATCAGTTCCACGCTGGCCCATCCTGAAAGCACTAAAGAAGAAATTAGCCGAGAGAGAGCATCAGCAAGCTGATTATCTTTCCCTTCGATATGCTCGAAGTGCACATTGATCCAACATCCCATGACATAGTCGGTGAAGGCTATCCAACGAACTCTTGACGGCTTATTACCAGCTGTTTTATTAAAGAAACTAATAATTGCTTGGCAATCAGTGCGGATAATAAGCTCCTTTTTGTCCAGATAATAGATTTTTAGGTCATCCATAGTGTTCATCACTGCATGGATCTCTGCATCAATTGTTGCTTTCGGCGGATTAAACTTGCCACTGGCATATGCACAAATCCGCTGCGCAGTTCTTGGGTCAAATTGCTGTTGCTTCCATTTGCAGATTCCCCCCCATCCATCCATGCATCCATCTGTTTCTAGGATCATGAAACATTTTTCTGGTGGTACTTCAAGATCAGGAAGGTTTTGAACCATCTGTTTAATTTGATTTACCAGAATCTAGTCCTGCCGGTTCATGCGTTTATCTCCTGTAGGGCTCGTCTTTGCATAGAGAGGGCTGAGGAGCCGTCCCAGGTTTGGTATGTATGGTCTGGCGTAATTAAGAATACCAAGCCACGAAAGCATCCCTTTCTTCTCTGTAAGAGTTTCTTCTGGAAAATGAGCAATTCGTTTTATAATGTGTGGTTGAAGCTTGAGTTTGCGATGACCAATTATGGCACAACAAACTCGATTGCAGAAACTGCTAGTTTCAACTTGGTAGGACTTAGGATTAAGCCATTGTCTTCACTGATCTTGAGCATAATCCTGAGTTGCTTTGCATGGTCCTCCTCGGTTTGGGAAGACACTAGAATATCATCAATATAAACTGCAAGGAAATCCTCAGTACCTTGGAAGCAGTTATCCATTTTTCTTTGGCACACAGCCGGGGCATTTTTGAGACCAAATGGCATAACAAGCCATTCAAAGAGTCCATCCGGAACCCAGAAAGCAGTCCATTCAATGGAGTCTGGGTGCATCGCTACCTGATGAAAGCCTCTTTTGACATCAAATTTGGAATAGGTCTGGCTATGGCTTACCCGTTTGAGGATGGTATTGATGCCTGGTAGACTGTATTGGTCTTTGTTCGTCAGATCATTGAGGCCCTTGTAATTGAACACCATGCGCTCTTTTCCGTTGACCTACTTCCCAGTTGTCGGGTCGATACTAGTGCCTGAATTGACGATCATGGCTGTGGTTCGATGACGACTCTGACTTAGTCTGATGACTCCCAGGTCTAGTAAGGCCTTCGTGTGTTTATGAAAAGCCTTCTGCAGTTGAGGGGTAACATGCTTTAAGGGGCGATCTTCAATAGTAAAATCTGGGTTTTTGATGTCTTGTTGACAGAGAATTTTGTTCCTTGCCCAGTGATTAAGAGGGTCGTCTCCAATAAAGCCTGCTTCTTTCAAACTTTTGAGTAGGGGAGAGAACTTCTGTAGGAAGGTTTCCCGACTTTCACCAGCATTGTAGTATATGGATTCTTTGATGTCAAGATACTCATCCTCGTCTAAGTTCAACTCCTCAATGGCTGCTACCAATGAAGCTGTAGGAGTAGTATTGATAATTGTTAGATTTTTGTAGAAGGTGACAATGTTACCTTCTATACGAACTCCTCCTTGCATTGCTTTGATAAAATTGCAGCCTCTAATCATCTGAATTTCATCACCAAGTTCCATTTTGAAACTGTAAGCGTAAGGGATCCTGAAGGTATTGTCCCCAATATGCATCCATCCACCTTTCAACCGCTTACTGGCAGTCTGTTTGGAGTTGATGCCACTGAAATGGACAATGCAATTGTTTTGTTCTAGAGCATCCCTTGGAATGGTACCTTCATCAATGCAACAGGTCGTTGCCCCGGTGTCCATAATTGCTTTTACCTTGAACCTGGGGACAGAAGGGATTTCAAATTCAACATGCATATTATATAACATGTTCTTTACCAGTCTCGGGCTTGCCATTGGTTCTGTAGTGCCTTTTATGGTGACCTTTTGGATACTCTCTTGGAATATCATGCCAGCTGTTTCTTCTTCCTCAGCCGGGGCTTCTCTCTCCATTTGGGAAGAGGATCCTTCCTCCCAGATTCCCTTCCCTCTGAGCTCCTTGTAGTCCTGAGCTAGCTGCTTCTCAAGCCCAAGTTCTTCGACCTGCCTTTTATAGAATTCCACTTCCTTCTTGAGCCTTTCTACTTCCCCATCGCACCAAGCGATGTAATACTGTTGTTCCTGGAGGTGCCTTTGTGGGAAAAAGGGTGCTGGTGCTGCTGGAGCCACAGGGACTTCCTTCTCGAAATAGTGGCGGCCACAGAGATTGCAAGCCATCACGAAACATTTTGGGCAATTAATTCGTGCCCGTTGCATTGAGTTTTATTGACAGCAAACGCATTTTTCATGTTGGGGCTGCACAAAACTATTGGGTTGCCAGTCATGTAAACAGTTAAGTTGTGCATCCGGTAAGCATACCTGAGGCCTGTATCCCCCGTCGAATTCTCCAAGCATGTATAGGTTCTCTTCTTGCATAATCGATCGCAGAGACCTTTGGATTTCTTCGCAGTCTTCCCCTTCTGAGACGCTGAAGATAGCATCACTTTGCTCCTCACCTTCCTGGACTGAAATCAGATCACAATCATCTGGAACTTCCAACTGTTCAAAGATTGCGACCCTTTTCACATTTCTCCAATCACTCGGGCACTCTCGTGCAAAGTGCCCCTCCTGTCCGCACAGGTAACATTTGCAGCGTTTGTTATGAACCAAATGCTTTCGCTTCTCTATGCGAACATGGGTATCATTGGGCTTTCCTTTGTATGTTGTGGATCTCCTCACGCCATATTTCTTTTCCTTCTTGTAGTATCCAGGGATTGGAATTTGGCTGCAGAAGGACAGATTCCTCAAGTCCCTTTTAAAGGCAGCGTCCTTGCATTCTTCCTCAAGGTACCTGTAAGTAAAAAGTATTCGTGGAAGAACACCAACAACATTACCAGAATACTTCTTCTCGAAAGCCGCCTTGATTCTTCTTCCCAGATCTCCAGGCATTTTCAACCAGAATTTCTCCGAAAGTTCCATGCTGATATAGAGTCTACTTGTTTTGGTAGCGAGCCCCATGTATTCATTCATGTATAGAATAATATTCTTCACATTGTCACATGAGAGTCATTCCAAATCTCGATAAGCCGTATCCTGGATTACCGTGGATCCCTGAGTAGGATCTTCCAGTGTGAAGACACACCGCATCTGTGAGAGAATGTTCTGCGTTCCTTCTCTCCCATCTCTAGAATTAAGAAGGGCTTGATATTCCGTCGCATAGTGCATCCGCCACTGGACCCAAGCCGACTTCTCAATTTCGCCCAATAGATTTTCCATATACTCCATTTTATTGCTGGCATCTGTGAAGCCCTGAGTTGCCACATAATTCCTTGTGATAGATGACCATCGGTCAAAAGCATCATCAAATAGGCCTAACTGGTCTGGGATGACGAATAGCGCTCCACCAATTTGCTAGGCAGAGGGGAGGTTCCACATTTCATTGTTATAGCCTCCCTGAAAGCGTCCTCTTCGTCCCTGCACATCTGGTCGTTCAAAAGAAGGAGTGATATTAGTCGCTGGTGGATAATTGGGAGGGGCCATTGCCGTATCCGTTGGAGGCCGGTACGGGGATGTAGCTAAAATAATAGCGCTGGAATACAGCTGATCAGAAAGTTTACGTACAGCGGGATAATCCAACTCCGTGTGTTCCGCCGGATCAGTGTCCAGTTCAAAACCTACAGCAATCAGGTTAGAAATAGGAACGGGTGAAGAAGGGCTAGCTGCTTCCGCAGCAATCGCATCCAAGGCCGCTGGAACTGGCGACGATTCAACAGGAACTGGCGAAGGTTCAACAGTCGGAGACGACTCCATCTCCCCACCACCTTCCGGGGGAGGATCATCCCCAGAGGGAGTGTTAACAATGGGAAAAGGAGCATAGAAGGAGGGAGGTGGTGTATACCGCACATAATAATCAAATTTACCATTGGGCTGGCCCAGTGTATCCCAGATGTCGTCGGACTGCGGGGGCACTGGGGTGTCAGTAGCCGGTGTCGGGACCCATGGAAGAGGGGCAATGATATACGCATCCTCATCATTAGAGGGATCCCAAATTAGCGGTCACCGGCGTGGGTAATCTGTATCACCAGTAGCAATAGTGAGTGGCGAAAGCCAACGGAAATAGGAATTATCCTCATCGTCAGTCAGGTCATCATCAGCGTCGGCATCAATGTTGAGTGTAAAGGTGGCCAGGAGGTGCGTAAGTTCCTCCTCATCCTGCGAGATGGTGGTGTCCATGGTAGTGTTTGGTGTCAACCCTGGCAATCAGGGCGGATAATAAGTTCCTGGTGTCCATGGTAGTGTTCGGTGTCAACCCAGGTCTAGTAAGGCCATCGTGTGTTTATGAAAAGCCTTCTGCAGTTAAGGGGTAACATGCTTTAAAGGGCTATCTTCAATAGTAAAATCTGGGTTTTTGATGTCTAGTTGACAGAGAATTTTGTTCCTTGCCCAGTGATGAAGAGGGTCGTCTCCAATAAAGCCTGCTTCTCTCAAACTTTTGAGTAGGGGAGAGAACTTCTGTAGGAATGTTTCCCGACTTTCACCAGCATTATAGTATATGGATTCTTTGATGTCAAGATACTCATCCTCGTCTAAGTTCAACTCCTCAATGGCTACTACCAATGATGCTGTAGGAGTAGTATTGATAATTGTTAGATTTTTGTAGAAGGCGACAATGTTACATTCTATACGAACTCCTCCTCGCATTGCTTTGATAAAATTGCAGCCTATAATCATCTGAATTCCATCACCAACTTCCATTTTGAAACTGTAAGTGTAAGGGATCCTGAAGGTATTGTCCCCAATATGCATCCGCCTACCTTTCAACCGCTTACTGGCAGTCTGTTTGGAGTTGATGCCACTGAAATGGACAATGCAATTGTTTTGTTCCAGAGCATCCCATGGAATGGTACCTTCATCAATCCAACAGGTCGTTGCTCCGCTGTCCATAATTGCTTTTACCTTGAACCTGGGGACAGAAGGAATTTCAAATTCAACATGCATATTATATAACATGTTCTTTACCAGTCTTGTGCCAGCCATTGGTTCTGTAGTGCCTTTTCTGGTGACCTTTTCGATACACTCTTGGAATATCATGCCAGCTGTTTCTTCTTCCTCAGCCGGGGCTTCTCTCTCCATTTGGGAAGAGGATCCTTCCTCCCACATTCCCTTCCCTCTGAGCTCCTTGTAGTCCAGAGCTAGCTGCTTCTCAAGCCCAAGTTCTTTGACCTGCCTTTTATAGAATTCCACTTCCTTCTTGAGCCTTTCTATTTCCCCATCGCACCAAGCGATGTAATACTGTTGTTCCTGGAGGAGCCTTTGCGGGAAAAAGGGTGCTGGTGCTGCTGGAGCCACAGGGACTTCCTTCTTGAAATAGTGGGGGCCCAGGGAAAGATAATCAGCTTGCTGATGCTCTCTCTTGGCTCATTTCTTATTTAGTGCTTTCAGGATGGCCCAGGGAGGAACTGATGGAAACTTTGGAGCTAGCAGCGCTCGCAGCACAGGAAGTCAAGGAGCTTCCCAACCCCAAAGTCCAACACCAACTGGCGCAAGCCCTCCAAATGATCCCGGATTCCTTGAACAATACGAGCAGCTCGTACGCCTCCTGAGCTGCCTCCCAATGCCACTTGACATGTATGATGAAGTAAGGAAGGATATCCATAATTTGGAAGAAGAAGTCATAGCCCAAGCCCTCGCACGTCTCCAACTACTCAGGGACGTCCACCGCATCAAAATAATCGAATGCAAACAACTAGCTACCAGGAATAACTTTTGGGGTACGTGGTATCCCGCTGTCAAGCAACTCCATGAGCAGCTTGACACAGCTGTCAAGCTTGTCCGAGACTCAGCCCAAAGGATGAACAGTTTCTTCCTCGAAGCGGACGTGGTGGACCCCACCCCGACTAAAGTCTTGATAAGCACGAATATATCCTAGTGCTAGCCTAAGCTGTAACGGGTATTGCTTGTGTGCTAAGCATGAATATATGCTCATGCCCTGTAAAGGGTGTTGCTTGTATAGATGAATATATGCTCATGCACTGTAAAGTCTCAGTAAGTAGGGTGACCCCTGTGTGACCCCTACGAACCCAGAAGAGGCGTTCTTCGCCTCTATATAAGAGTATGTTTGTAATCAGGCCAGGGCAGAGCATAAAAACTAATCCTCGGCACTGACAATAAGAATCCGTGAGTGTTTTCCATATCTTCTCCATATTTCCTATTATCAATTTCTTCTGGGCTTCGGCTTGGAGTGCGCACAATCTCCGGTTCCTAGAACACATCGCCGAAAAACACCACGTAATAGCGGCAAGAGAAGTAGTAGTTGCAGTAGTAATAGTAGTAGTTGTGGTACTATTACTAGTATTAGTAGTAGAGTAGTAGTAGTATAAGTAGCATTCTTAGTAGTAGTAGTAGTAGTAGTCGTTGTAGTAGTAGTACTAGCAGTAGTAGCAGCAGTAGTAGCAGTAGTGGTAGTAGAAGGAGTAGTAGTACTAGTAGCAGTACATGGAGTAATAGTAGTTGTTGTAGTAAATAAAGTAGTTGTAGAAGCAGTAGTAGTAGTTGTAGTAGTTGTTATTGTTGCTGTTGTTGTTGTAGTGCTAGTAGTTATTGTAGTAGTAGTAGTAGTAGTAATAGCAGTAGTATTAGTAGTTGTTGTTGTTGTTGTTGCTGTTGAACTAGTTGTCGTAGTCGTAGTAGTAATAGTAGTAGTAGTAGTAATAACAATAGGAGTAATTGTAGTAGTTGTAGTAGTAGTAGTACTAGTACTAGTACTAGTAGTAGTAGCAGTAGTAGTTGTAATAGTAGTAGTTGCTGTAGTTGTAGCAGTAGCAGTAGTAGCAGTACTAGTAGCAGTAGTAGTAGTACTAGTAGTTGTTGTTGTTGTTGTTGTCATTATTGTTGTAGTAGTGCTAGTAGTTGTTGTTGTAGTAATAGTAGTAGTTGTAGAAGCAGTAGTAGTAGTTGTAGTAGTTGTTGTTGTTGTTGTTGTTGTTGTAGTGCTAGTAGTTGTTGTTGTAGTAGGAGTAGTAGTAGTAGCAGTAGTAGTAGTAGTAGTTGTTGTTGTTGTTGTTGTTGTTGAAGTAGTAGTCGTAGTCGTAGTAGTAATAGTAGTAGTAGTAGTAATAACAATAGGAGTAATTATAGTAGTTGTAGTAGTACTAGTACTAGTACTAGTACTAGTAGTAGTAGTAGTACGAAAAGCAGTAGTAGTTGTAATAGTAGTAGTTGCAGTAGTTTGTAGCAGTAGGCAGTAGTAGCAGTACTAGTAGCAGTGTAGTGGCAGTAGTTGTTGTTGTTTGTTGTAGTTTTGTTGTATAGTACTAGTAGATTGTTGTTGTTGTTGTTTAGTAACTAGTAGTTGTTTGTTGTTTGTCGTTGTCGTGTTGTAGTTGACTAGTTGTTGTTGTTTGTTGTGTAGTAAGTAGTTTTGTAGTTACTAAATGGTAGTAGTACTAGTACTACTAGTAGTAGTAGTAGTAGTAGTAGTAATAGTAAGTAGTTGGTACGAGTACTGTTGTAGTAGTTTAGTAGTAGTAGTAAAGTAGCATAGTAGTAGTATTAGTACTACTACTCTGTGGTAGTATAGTAGCAGCACAGTAGTAGAACCAGTAGAGTAGGAATAATAGTATAATAGTAGTAGTAGTAGTAGTATAGTAGCAGTAGTAGTTGTTGTTGTTGTTGTTGTAGCAGTAGTAGTAGTAGCAGTAGTAAGTAGTAGTAATAGTAGTAGTAGTTGTTGTTGTTATAGTAGTAGTAGAAGTAGTAGTAGTAGTAGTAGTAGTAGTAGTAGTAGTAGTAGTAGTAGTAGAAGTAGTAGTAATAGTATAGAATTAGTAGTAGTCATAGTAGTTTTGTCGTAGTAGTCATAGTAGCACTATAGTAGTAGTAAGTAGTAGTAGTATTATAATAGTAGTAATTGTTGTAATCGTAGTAGTAGTAGTACTATTAGTAGTAGTTGTAGTACTAGTAGTAGTAGTCGTAGGAGTAGTGGTTGTTGTAGTAGTAGTAATTGTAATAGTAGCAGTAGTAGTACAGTCGTAATTGTAGTAGTAGTAGTAGTGGTATTCGTTGTAGTAGTAGTAGTAATAGTAATAGTAGCAGAAGTAGAATAGTAATGGAAGTAGTTGTAGTACTAGCAATAGTTTAGTGGTAGGAGTAGTTGTAGTAGTAGAAGTAGTAGTTGTAGTAGTAGTTGTTGTTGTTCTTCTTATTGTTGTTATTGTAGTGGTAGTAGTAGTCGTAGTTGTAAGTGTAATAGTAGTAGTAGTGGTTGTAGCGGTAGTAGAAGTTGTAATAGCAGCAGTAGTAGTAGTAGTGGTAGTTGTAGTTATAGTAGTAGTAATAGTTGTAGTAGTAGTAGTAGTAGTAGTAATAGTTATGGTTGTAGTAGTAGTAATAATAGTAGTAACTATAGTATTAGTACTAATAGTGGAAGAAGTAGCAGTTGTAGTGCTTGTAGTAGTAGTAGTGGTAGTAGTAGTTGTAGTAGTAGTAGTAGTAGTAGTAGTAGTAGTAGTAGTAGTAGTAGCTGTAGTAGTTGTTGTAGAAGTATTAGTAGTAGTTGTTGTTGTTGTAGTTGTAGTAGTAGTGGTAGTAGTTGTACTACTAGAAATAGTAGTAGTTGTAGTAGTTGTAGTACTAGTATAGTACTAGTCGTAGTAGTAGTAGTCGTAGCAGTAGTGGTAGTTCTAGTAGTTCTAGTAGTAGTACTAGTAGTGCTGGTCATAGTAGTATTTGTAGTAGTAGTTGTTGTTGTAGTTGTAATAGTAGTAATAGTAGTAGTAGTAATAGTAGTAGTAGTAGTAGTAGTAGTAGTAGTAATAGTAGCTGTAGTTATTGTTGTTGTTGTAATAGTAGTAGTAGTAGTAGTAATTATAGTAGTAGTTGTAGTAGTGGTAGTAGTAGTAGTACTCCTACACCTGCTTCTATTCCTACAACTGCCAATGCAGCTACTCCTACTTCTACTCCAAATACGACCACATCTTGTGCTACTACTACTCCTATGGCAACTCGTACAACAACAACTACTATTAATACGACTAGTACTACTACTATAAATACTACATCTACTACTATTACAACCACTAATACTACTGGTGTTTCTACTTCTATCACTATAATTACTAATCCAGCTTTTGCTATTGCTGCTATGACTATTGCTTCTATTGCAACTTTTGCTGCTACTACCATAGCCACTTCTCTTCTACTACTTCTACTATTACTAATACCACTACTATTGCTGTTGCTATTGTTACTACTACTACTACTGTTGCTAGGCTACCTCAACTCCTACTTTTGACTGTACTACTACTGCTAGTACAACAACTGCAATTGCTACTACTTGTACTTCTACTGCGACCTGTACTACTACTACTAGTACCATCAATACTATTGCCACTGCTGCTGCAGCAGCTACTACCACTTCTGCTATTACTACAAACACAGGTACTATTACTACTACCACTACAGCAACTTCTATTACTGCTTCTACTGCTACTACTGCTACTACAAGTACAACAACTACTTCTGCTGCTATTACTACTACTATTATTATTATTACTACTACTACTACGTCTGCTGCTGCTACTAGTACTACTTCTGCTGCTACTACTGCTGCTGCTGTTGTTGCTGCTACTACTACTATTACTACTATGGCAACTACTACTATTACTACAACAACCACTACAATTGCTAATACCGCTGCTACTAATGCTGCTGCTGTTGCTACTACTACAACAACAACAAAACTACTACTACTACTGCAACTAGTACTACAACTACTACTAATGCTGATGTCGCTATTATTGCTACAACTACTTCTTCTACTACTACTGTTGCTTCTACTACAGCAACCAATACTGCTCATACTACTACTACTACTAATACTACTGCTATTGCTATTTCTATTGTTCCTACTACTACTACTACTATTGCTACTACTTCTACAACTACTACTTCTGCTGGTACTACTGCTACTGTTACTAGTAGTACTGCTGCTGCAACTTCTACTACTACAACTGCTACAACTACCATTAACTATTACCACTATTGCTGTTACAGCTACTACCACTGCTGCTAGTACTACTAATGCTGCTACTTCTACTACTACCTTTACTACTACTACGACTACTACTACTTCTGTTGCAGCTAATATAACTATTACTACAACTGCTAAACTACTAGCACTTGTGCTATGACAATTATTGCTGCTGTTGCTACTACTATTACTACTATTGCTATAATTTTTACTACTACTACTGCCACTTTTGCTACTACCTCTGCAACTACTACTTCGAGTTCTGCAACAGTGTCTACTACTAATTATGCTACTACAAGTACTACTACAACTACTAACACTATTATTACTACTACTACTACTACTACTACTGCTACTACTACTACAACTACTACTTTTACTACTACAACTATTGCTACTACTACTGCTACTACTACTACAACAATAACAATAAAAACAACAACAACTACTTCTACTAGTACTGATACTACAACTACGACGACTACTACTACTACTTCTACTACTGCTTCTACTACTACTGTTGTTGCGAGAACTACTGCTACTACTTCTGCTACTACTACTACAGCAACTACCACTGCTATGACTACAACTACAATTACTACTACTGCGACTACTGCTACCTCTACTACCACTACCGCTACTACTGCTACCGCCACCACTATTACTACTACTATTACTACCACTACCGCTACTACTGCTACCGCCACTACTATTACTACTACTATTACTACTGCTGCCACTACTACTACTACTAATACCG
This sequence comes from Trichopus zeylanicus subsp. travancoricus, assembly GCA_005019695.1. NCBI lineage: Eukaryota > Viridiplantae > Streptophyta > Magnoliopsida > Dioscoreales > Dioscoreaceae > Trichopus > Trichopus zeylanicus. Next base: position 8,328 of record RXID01017909.1, on the reverse strand, counting down.
CTTCTACTGCTGCTTCTACTACTACTATTAGTACTAAAAGTACTCCTGCTATTGTTGCTGCTGCTACCACTAATACTACTACAATAGCTATTGCTACTTCCACTACTATTGCTACTACTATTACTTCTACTACAGCAGAGCTACTACTACTATTGCTTCTACTACGACTACTACAATAACTACAACTACTACTACTACTACTAGTACTGCTACTTTAGTTGCTTCTACTATAACTACTAATACTACTACTGCTGCCAGTACTGCAACTAATACTACTTCTACTACAGTTGCAACAACAACTATTTCTAGTACAACTACAATTGCTGCTACTACTGTAGCTGTTGTTGCCTCTGCCATCACTGCTATTGCTGCTGTTGTGAGTACTAGTACCGCTACTACTTCTCAAACTACTACTACTACTACTACTACTACTACTACTACTACTACTACTATTACTACTACTAGTACTACAATAACTACTACTACTAGTACTATTACTACTACTCCTCCTACAACTGTTGCTACTACTACTACCACTACTATTGCGGCTACTACTACTATTGCTGCTACTATTACTATTGTTGTTAATGTTGCTGCTACTACTACTATGACTCTTACATCTTTGACTACTACTACAACAACTACTACTAACACATGTACTACCACCACTACTACTACAACTACTACTCCTACTACAGCTATTATTACTTCTACCACTCCTACTACTCTCTCAACTACTACTAATACTACTGTTGTTACTACTACTACTACTACTACTACAACTACAACTACTATTACTACCACTCCTACTGCTAGTCCTACTACTACTCCTGCTACAGCTACACCTACTACTACTACTCCTCCTCCTACTACTACTGAAACTACTTCAGCTACTTCTACTACTGCTGCTGCTGTTGCTGTGGTTGTTGCTACTACAACAACTGCTACTACTAGTACTACTAATACTAGTACTACTAATGTTGTTACTACTACTACTACTATTGCAACTCCTACTACTACTGTTACTACAATGACTACTACTACAGCTACTACTATTCCTACTACTACTACTATTATTGCTATTACTACTACGGCTACTACTACTACAACTACTATTACTACTACTGGTACAACTGCTACTACTACTACACTTACTACTCGTAATACTCCAACTACAACTTCCACTACTATGACTACAACTACTATTACTACGATTTCGACTACTACTTCTAGTACTACTGTTACTGCAAAAACTACTACTACAACAACAACTACTCCTCCTCCTAATACTCAAACTATAACTACCACTATTACTATGATTGTGACTGCTACTATTGGTACTTCTGTTGCTACTCCTAATACAAGCATGACTACTACAACTAATACTCAACTATTGCTACTACTTCTTCTATGACTACTACTACTTGTCTGACTACTACTACCACTACGACTACTACTAATATAACTACTATTGCTACTAATACTACTACCCCCGAACTACAGCTACAGCTACTACTACTATTGCTGCTCCTACTACTACAACAACTACTACTACTGCTTCTACTACTACTACTACTACAACTATTCCTAATACTCCAGCTATAACTTCAACAACCACTACCTCGACAGCTGCTACTACTATAACAACAGCTACTACTACTGCTATTGCTACTTCGACTACTACTACTACAACTTGTACTACTCCTACCACTACTGCTACTACTACTACTACAACTAATACACCTATTGCTACTACTACTGCTGTTGCTGCTACTGCTACTACTACTCCTACTACTACTGAAATAACTTATGCTACCTCTACTACTTCTACTACTGTTGCTATTGCGGTTGTTGCTACTACCAGCATAACTAAAACTACTACTACTAATATTGTTACTACTACTACTACAACTACTACTACTAATACTACTATTAGTACTTACCACTACCACTCCTACTACTACTACTACCACCACCACAATAACTACTACTCCAACTACTATTCCTACTTCTACTACTTCTTCGGCTACTTCAGCTACTACCACAACTTCTACTCCTACTGCTACTACTAGTACAACAACTACTAATACAATTACTATTCGTACAACAACAACAACTACTACTGCTGCTGATACTACTACTACTGCTACTACTACTACTTCTGCTACAATTGCTGCTAGTACTACTACTCCTCCTCCTAATACTCCAACTACAACTTCCACTACTATTACTACTAATACTATTACTATGACTGCAACTACTACTACTGGTACTATTGCTACTACTGCTTCTGCAATTACTACTCCCACTTCTGCTACAACTGCTACTAATACTACTACTACTACTACTAATACTCCAACTATAACTTCAACTATTACTACTACAACTCCTCTTCTTACTACGACTGTGACTACTACTACTAGTACTTCTAATGCTACTCCTAATACAGGCACGACTACTACAACTACTACTCAACTGCTACTACTACTTCTACGACTACTGCTACTACTACTACTAATTCTACTCCGACTACTACTAGTACTATGACTACTACTACTAATACAACTACTATTACTACTACTACTACCCTAACTACAACTACTAATATTGCTACTACTACTACTACTGCTGCAGCTCCTACTACTACTATGACTGCTACTGCTAGTTCTACTAATACTACTACTACTACTCCTAATGCTCCAACTATTAGTTTAGCAACAACTACTTTGACTGCTATTGCTACAATAACAACTACTACTTCTACTACTCCTAATTCTCCTACTATAGCTACTACTACTATACCTACTACTACTACTTGTACTTCCACTACTACTTTTGCTACTACCATCACCCCCAGCACAACAACTACTACTAATATAACTACAATAATAACTATTACTACTACTATTACTACTACTACTACTGGTACTCCTAGTACTCCTTTTTCTAGTACTACAGCTATTGATACTACAGTGACTGCTACAACTACTAATACTAATAATAATACTACTCCTACTATGACTGCCATTACAACAACAACTACTACAACAACAACAACTACTACTATTACTACTGCTACTACTACAACTACATCTTCTGCTACTACTACTACTTGTACTACTACAACAATTGCTACTGCTAATACTATTATAACAAGAATAACAACAACTAGTACTACTACTACCACTACTACTACTATCACCATAACCACTAATACTACAACTACAACTGCTACTACTACAATTACTACTACTGCTACTACTACTACCACTACTACTAGTACAACTACTTCATTCCTACCCTTACACCAACTACCGTTTCTATTCTTACTAGTACTACTACCACTACTCCTCCTACTCCTGTGCATACTACTGATCCTACTACTGCTACTACTGCTACTACCACTACAACCACTACTACTGCTACTACTACTATTACTGTTACTGCAGTTGCTGCTATTGTCAGAAATGCTGCTGCTACTACTACTACTGCTGTAAATACTATAACTACTACTATTACTACAACTACTTCTACTGCTACTCATTTTATTGCTAATACTACAATCCGAATAACTACTACTACTACAACTATGACTACCACTACAACTGCTCTAACTACTATTACTCATAATACTACTACTACTAGTGCTACTACTACTCCGACTTCAAGTCGTACAACCATGACTACTACTACCACTACTAATACTACAACTACTACTATTACAACTACTAATATTGCTGTTGCTGCTACTACTACCACTATAACTACGACACCTACTTTTGCTACTACTGCTATGACAACTACTTCTACCACTATTGCTGCTACTACTACCACAAACACTACTCTGCTACAACTACTACTACTACTAACACTACTACAATTATTGTTGCTATTGTTACTACTACTACTAATGCTACGGCTGCCACAACTTCTACTTCTGATGGTTCTACTGCTACTTGTACTATAATTGCTATTTTCACAACTAGTACTACTGCTGCAACTACTACTACTACTATTGCTATTACTACAGCAGCAGCTACTACCATTACTGCTACTACTAATACTACAACAACTATTACTACTACTAGTGCTTCTACTACTACTACTATTGCTACTACTATTACTCCTATGGCAATTACTACTACTACAGTGGCTACTACTACTACAACTACTACTACCACTACTACTAATGCTGCTGTGCTACTACTACTAAAACTATTACTTCTCCTCCTCCTCCTCCTCCTACTACTACTTCTACTGTAACTACTACTATTACTATTACTAATGCTGATGTAGCTATTACCACTATAAGTACTGCTTCTACTGCTACTATTACTACTACTAATGTAACCACTACAGTTGTTGTAACTACTATTACCACTACTGCTGCAGTTACTACTATTGCTACTACCACTATAATTGTTACTACTAATCCTGCTACTACTACTACAACTATTACTACTATTATGGCTACTATTGCTGTTGTTGTTGCTAGTATAACTATTACTACTACTACTATTACTACTAGCACTATTACTATGACTACTACTACAACTATAACTTCTGTTACTACTACAACCACTTCTGCTTCTACTTTTGGAACTACTACTTCTAGTTCTGCAACCATGTCTACTACTTCTTATGCTACTACCACAACCACCACCACTACTACTAACGCTATTACCACTACTACTACTGTTATTATTACTACTACTGCTATTACTGCTACTATTGCTATAACTACTACTACTACTACTACTACTAGAACTACAACTACTACTACAACTGCTACTGCTTCTACTACTAACACCACATTTGCGATTACTTCTTGTACTACTTCTACTACTACTACAACAATTACAAAAACAACTACTACTACCATTACTACTTCTGCTACTACAACTACTACAGCCAAGATAACTACTGCAACTATTACTATTACCACAACTAGTAGTAGTCGTAGTAGTAGTTGTAGTAGTAGTTGTGGTAGCAGTTGTAATAGTAGTAGTTGCAGTTGTCATTGTTATAGTAGTAAAAGTCATAGTAACAGTTGAAGAAGTTGTAGTATTTGCAATAGTGGCAGAAGTAGGGGATGGAGTTGGAATAGTAGTAGTAAAAGTAGAAGTTGTAGTAGTCATTATAGTACTCACAAAAGTATTATTAGCAATGTAGTAGTAGTAAGAGGAGGAGGAGTAATAGGAGTAGCAAAAGAAGTAGTAGTGGTAGTAGGAGTTGCAGTTGTAGTGGTAGCAGCAATAGTGGAAGAAGCAATAATAATAGTAGTAGCAGTAGTAATAGCATTAGTTGGAGTATTAGTTATAGTAGTAGTAGCAATAGTAGCAAAAGTAGTTGTAGCAATAGTGGAAGTAATATGAGTAGTTGTAGTAGTAGTAGCAGTAGAATGTGTAATAGTAGTAGTTGTAGCAACAGTAGTAGCAGCTATAGTATTAGTGGTAGTATTGGTTGTATTGGTAGTTGTTGCAGTAGTAGTAGTAATTCTAGTAGTGGTTATAGTAGTAGTAGTAGTAGTTGTTGTAGTAGTAGTAGTAGCAGCAGCAGTAGTTGTTATTGTTGCTGTTGTAGTAGTAGTAGTAGCCGTTGTAGTATTGGTAGTTTTGTTATAGTAGGAGGAGGAGTCGCATAGTAGTGGTAGTAGTTGTTGTAGTAGTAGTATTAGTAATAGTAGTAGTGGCAGTAGATGAAGTAGTAATAGTAGTAGCGCTAGTAGTAGTATAAGTAAGAGTAGTTGCAGTAGCAGTAGGAGTACTAGTAGTAGTACCAGTAGTGGAAGTAGACATAGTAGTCGTTGTAGTAATAGTAAGAGAAGCAGTCATAGCAGTAGTAGTAGAAATAGTTGGTGAATTTTAAGTTAGTAGTAGTAGCAGCTCGTAGTAGTTCGTCGTGGTTAGTATTTAGTAGTCGTAAATGATCATGGTGGTTGGAGTAGCAGCAGCACTTGTAGTAGTAGTTGTGTAGTAGTATGGTAGCAATAGTTGTCTTAGTAGTAATAGAAGTAGTAGCAATAGCAACAGTAGCAGTAGTAGTTTTAGTAGTTGAAGCAGGAGTGGTGGTAGTAGTAGTATTATTAGCAGTAGTAGGAGTAGTATTAGTACTGGTAGTAGTCGTAGTAGTAGTAGAAGTAGCTATTGTCATCGTAGTAGTAGTAGTAGTTATTGTAGTAGCAGGAGTAGTAGTGGTAGTAGTAGTTATAGTAGTAGCTGTAGTAGTAGTAGCAGCAGCTGTAGTAGTAGTAGTAGTAGTAGTAGTAGTAGTAGTAGTAGTAGTAGTAGTAGTACTTGTAGTAGTAGAGGTAGATGTAGTAATAGTTGTGGTAGTAGTACTATTAGCAGTAGTAAAGCTTGTATTTGTAGTTGTAGTTATGGTAGGAGGTGGGATCAAAATAATAGGAGAAGAAGTAGTTGTAGAAGTAGGAGTAGTAGTAGTAGGAGTATTAGTCATAGTAATAGTAATGAAGTAGCAGCAGCAGTAGCAGTAGTAGTAGGTGTATTAGTAAGAGTAGTTGTAGTAGCAAAAGGAGTACTTGTAGTAGTAGCAATAGTCATCGTAGATGTAGTAGTAGTAGTTGTAGTAATAGAAGTTGTAGTAGTAGTAGTAGTAGTACTAGTAGAAACAATTGGAGTAGTTGTAGTAGTAGTAGTAGTAGTAGTAGTGGTAGTAGTAGTATTAATAGTAGTAATGGTAATAGCTATTGGAGTAGTAGCAAAACTTGTAGTAGTAGTTGTAGCAATAGTGTAGTGTTTAGCAGCTATAATAGTAGCAATAGTAATAGTAGTATTTGTAGTAGTAGTAGGAGGACGAGGAGGAGGTGTAGTAGTAGTTGTTGTAGTTGTTGTAGTAGTAGTAGAAGTAGTAGTAGCAGTAGTATTACCAATAATATAAGTAATAGTAGTGGTAGTAATACTAGTAGCCAAAGTAATGGTAGAAATTATTTTAGGAGTACGATTAGAAATAGTAGTAGTTGTTGTAGTGGTAGTAGTAGCAGTAGTAGTAGTAGTAGTCATAGTAGTCGTAGTTGTAGATGTAGTAGTTGTAGTTGTAGTTGTAATAGTAGTAGTAGTAATTGCAGTTGTGGTAGTAGTAGAAGAAGTAGTAGCAATAGTAGTTGTTGAAGTAGAAGTAGTAGCAGCTATTGTAGTAATACTAGTAGTGATAATAGTAGGAGTAGTAGTAGTTGAAGTAATAGTTTATGTAGTTTTTGTAGTTGTGTAGTTGTTGTCGTTGTAGTAGCAATAACAGTGGTAGAGGTAGTAGTTCTAGTGGTAGTAGTTGCAGTAGTTGTAGTAGTAGTCATTATACTAGCAGTAGAAGGAGTGTACTAGTAGTAGTAGTAGTGTAGTGTTAGTAGTTATTATAGAAGTAGAAGTAGAAGTAGTACTAGAAGTTATAGTCGTAGTAGTAGTAGCAATTATTATTGTAGTATTAGTAGTAGCAGCAGTAGTTGTAGTTGTATTAATAGTAGTAGTAGTACTAGTAGTAGTAGGAGTAGCCGAAGCAAGAGTAATCGTAGCAGCTGGAGTTGTAGTAGTAGTATGAGGAGTAGTAGCAGTCGAAGAAGTAGCAGTAGTAGTAGTAGTACTAGTTGTAGTATTAGTAAGAGTAGATGTTGAAGCAGTAGGAGTACTAGTAGTTGTAGCAATAGTGGTAGTAGACGTCGTAGTCATAGTAGCAGTAGTAATAGTAGTAGTAGTAGTAGTAGCAGTAGTAGTAGTACTAATAATAGTTGGTGTATTTGTAGTGGTAGTAGTAATAGTGGAAGTAATAATCATAGTAATAGTAGTAGTTGTTCGAGTTGTAGCAGTGCTTCTAGTAGTAGTAGTTGTAGTAGTATAGTAGTAGTAGTTGTATTAGTAGTAGTAGAGGTAGTTGCAATAGCATCAGTAGCAGTAGTAGTTGTAGTAGTTGTAGCAGGGGTAGTAGTAGCAGTAGTAGTAGCCGTAGCTGGAGTAGTAATAGTACTAGTAGTAGTTGTAGTAGTTGGCAAAGTAACGATTGTAGTAATAATAGTTGTTATTATTGTTGTCGTATTAATATCATTAGTTGTTGTACTTGCAGTACTACTAGTAGTAGTAGTAATAGTAGTAGCAGTAGTAGTAGTAGCAGTAGCAACAGCAGTAGTAGTAGTAATTATAGTAGTAGTAGTACTAGTAGCGATAGTAGTACTTGTGTTGATAGTTATAGTTATGGCAGGAGGAGGAGTCATAGTATTAGTGGAAGAAGTAGTTGTAGGTATTGGAGTACTAGTAGTAGTAGAAGTTCTTTAGTAGTAGTAGCAGTAGATTAACTAGCAGCAGTGATAGTAGTACTAGA
>RXID01017907.1:0-14419 GCA_005019695.1 Trichopus zeylanicus subsp. travancoricus | reverse complement strand
TTTGAGTTTTAAGAGTTTTCATCTCCTTATTTTTAATTTGGGACAAACCGATTGATCAGCTGAGCTATAGAAATGAAAGACAATCAATCTATAGAAATGAAAGTATTACGTAGTTATGTAGGTATAGGGATAAGAAAAAAATAATCCACTCTAACAGATCCTATTGGTATTTGTCAAATCTGGCATAACCAAAGATGTCCATACTTATTTATTTTTATTCAAGAGTTTCAGGTCCAAGAAGTGCATGAGAAATACCGCCAAAGCCTAAGACTACAGAAGAAATTAAATGAAGTATTCCAGAGACAAAGTAGGGAAAAGTGTTTATAACTCCCTGTGAAGAAAAAATATGGTGGAGTAAGTGATGTTTACATCAATTGATGAAAGAGCACAATGCAACAAAATGCATGTTGGAACACTCCCAGTTGAAGAAAAAATATGGTGGAGTAAGTGCGTTACATCAATTTGTGAAAGAGCACAATGCAACAAAATGCATGTTTGGTCTTTGAAACAGTTCGAATCATTTTGACAATATAATAATAAGTTTGATTTGTTTTACAAAGAATGTCTATGGTTCAAATCCGTATAGCCCTAATAGATTGTATTTTTGTATAGATATTCTATTTGAGTTTATAATAGTTTTCATCTCCTTATTTTATTTGTGGACAAACCGACTGATCAGCTGATCTATAGAAATGAAAGACAATCAATCTATAGAAATGAAAGTATTACGTAGTTATGTAAGTATAGGGATAAGAAAAAAATAATCCACTCTAACAGATCCTAATGGTATTTGTCAAATCTGGCATACCTAAGATGTCCATACTTATTTATTTTTATTCAAGAGTTTCAGGTCCAAGAAGTGTATGAGAAATACCGCCAAAGCCTAAGACTACAGAAGAAATTAAATGAAGTATTCCAGATACAAAGTAGGGAAAAGTGTTTATAACTCCCTGTAAAGAAAAAATATGGTGGAGTAAGTGATGTTTACATCAATTGATGAAAGAGCACAATGCAACAAAATGCATGTTGGGTCTTTGAAACAGTTCGAATCATTTTGACAATATAATAATAAGTTTGATCTGCTTTACAAAAAAGGTCTATGGGTCAATCCGTTAGCCCTAATACGATTGGTATTTTTGTATAGATATTCTATTGTGAGTTTATAAATAGTTTTCATCTTCTCCTTATTTTATTTATGGACAAACCGACTGATCAGCTGATCTATAGAAAGGAAAGACAATCAATGTATAGAAATGAAAGTATTACGTAGTTATGTATGTATAGGGATAAGAAAAAAATAATCCACTCTAACAGATCCTATTGGTATTTGTCAAATCTGGCATAACCTAAGATGTCCATACTTATTTATTTTTATTCAAGATTTTCAGGTCCAAGAAGTGCATGATAACTACCGCCAAAGCCTAAGACTGCAAGAAGAAATTAAGTGAATTATTCCATCCAGTAACAAAGTAGGGAAAAGTGTTTTATAACTCCTGTGAAGAAAAATATGGTGGAAGGTAGTGATGTTTTACAGCAAATTGATGAAAGAGCACAATGCATCAAAATGCATGTTGGGGCCTTTGAAACGTTCGAATCATTTTGACAATATAATAATATGTTGATATGTTTTAGAATAAGGTCATGGTTAAAATCCGAGAGCCGCTAATAGATGGTATTTTGTATAGATATTCTATTTGATGTATAAATTTTCAATCTCATTTATTTTTATTAATGGGAAAAAACAAACCGACTGATCAGCTGATCTATAGAAATGAAAGACAATCAATCTATAGAAAAGAAAGTATTACGTAGTTATGTATATATAGGGATAAGAAAAAAAATAATCCACTCTAACAGATCCTATTGGTATTTGTCAAATCTAGCATAACCTAAGATGTCCATACTTATTTATTTTTATTCAAGAGTTTTAGGTCCAAGAAGTGCATGATAAATACCGCAAAAGCCTAAGACTGCAGAAGAAATTAAGTGAAATATTCCAGATACAAAGTAGGGAAAAGTGTTTATAACTCCCTGTGAAGAAAAAATATGGTGGAGTAAGTGATGTTTACATCAATTGATGAAAAGCACAATGCAACAAAATGCATGTTGGGTCTTTGAAATATTTCGAATCCTTTTGACAATATAATAATAAGTTTGATCTGTTTTACAAAGAAGGTCTATGGTTCAAATCCGTATAGCCCTAATAGATTGTATTTTTGTATAGATATTCTATTTGAGTTTATAATAGTTTTCATCTCCTTATTATATTTATGGACAAACCGACTGATCAGCTGATCTATAGAAATGAAAGACAATCAATGTATAGAAATGAAAGTATTACGTAGTTATGTTTGTATAGGGATAAGAAAAAAATAATCCACTCTAACAGATCCTATTGGTATTTGTCAAATCTGGCATAACCTAAGATGTCCATACTTATTTATTTTTATTCAAGAGTTTCAGGTCCAAGAAGTCCATGAGAAATACCGCCAAAGCCTAAGACTGCAGAAGAAATTAAGTGAAGTATTCCAGATACAAAGTAGGGAAAAGTGTTTATAACTCCCTGTGAAGAAAAAAGATGGTGGAGTAAGCGATGTTTACATCAATTGATGAAAGAGCACAATGCAACAAAATGCATGTTGGGTCTTTGAAACAGTTCGAATCATTTTGACAATATAATAATAAGTTTGATCTGTTTTACAAAGAAGGTCTATGGTTCAAATCCGTATAGCCCTAATAGATTGTATTTTTGTATAGATATTCTATTTGAGTTTATAATAGTTTTCATCTCCCTATTTTATTTAATGACAAACCGACTGATCAGCTGGTCTATAGAAATGAAAGACAATCAATCAATAGAAATGAAAGTATTACGTAGTTATGTATGTATAGGGATAAGAAAAAAATAATCCACTCTAACAGATCCTATTGGTATTTGTCAAATCTGGCATAACCGAAGATGTCCATACTTATTTATTTTTATTCAAGAGTTTCAGGTCCAAGAAATGCATGAGAAATACCGCCAAAGCCTAGGACCGCAAAAGAAATTAATCGAAGTATTCCAGATACAAAGTAGGGAAAAGTGTTTGTAACTCCCTGTGAAGAAAAAATATGGTGGAGTAGGTGATGTTTACATCAATTGATGAAAGAGCACAATGCAACAAAATGCATGTTGGGTCTTTGAAACAGTTCGAATCATTTTGACAATATAATAATAAGTTTGATCTGTTTTACAAAGAAGGTCTATGGTTCAAATCCGTATAGCCCTAATAGGTTGTATTTTTGTATAGATATTCTATTTGAGTTTATAATAGTTTTCATCTCCTTATTTTATTTATGGACAAACCGACTGATCAGCTGATCTATATAAATGAAAGACAATCAATCTATAGAAATGAAAGTATTACATAGTTATGTATGTATAGGGATAAGAAAAAAATAATCCACTCTAACATATCCTATTGGTATTTGTCAAATCTGGCATAACCTAAGATGTCCATAATTATTTATTTTTAATCAAGAGTTTCAGGTCCAAGAAGTGCATGAGAAATACCGCCAAAGCCTAAGACTGCAGAAGAAATTAAGTGAAGTATTCTAGATACAAAGTAGGAAAAGCTGTTTATAACTCCCTGTGAAGAAAAAATATGGTGGAGTAAGTGATGTTTACATCAATTGATGAAAGAGCACAATGCAACATAATGCATGTTGGGTCTTTGAAACAGTTCGAATCATTTTGACAATATAATAATAGGTTTGATCTATTTTAGAAAGAAGGTCTATGGTTTAAATCCGTATAGCCCTAATAGATTGTATTTTTGTATAGATATTCTATTTGAGTTTATAATAGTTTTCATCTCCTTATTTTATTAATGGACAAACCGACTTATCAGCTAATCTATAGAAATGAAAGACAATCAATCTATAGAAATGAAAGTATTACGTAGTTATGTATGTATAGGGATCAGAAAAAAATAATCCACTCTAACAGATCCTATTGGTATTTGTCAAATCTGGCATAACCTAAGATGTCCATACTTATTTATTTTTATTCAAGAGTTTCAGGTCCAAGAAGTGCATGAGAAATACCGCCAAAGCCTAAGACTATAGAAGAAATTAAGTGAAGTATTCCAGATACAAAGTAGGGAAAGGTGTTTATAACTCCCTGTGAAGAAAACATATGGTGGAGTAAGTGATGTTTACATCAATTGATGAAAGAGCACAATGCAAACAAAATGCATGTTGGGTCTTTGAAACAGTTCGAATCATTTTGACAATATAATAATAAGTTTGATCTGTTTTACAAAGAAGGTCTATGGTTCAAATCCGTATAGCCCTAATAGATTGTATTTTTGTATAGATATTCTATTTGAGTTTATAATAGTTTTCATCTCCTTATTTTATTTTTGGACAAACCGATTGATCAGCTGATCTATAGAAATGAAAGACAATCAATCTATAGAAATGAAAGTATTACGTAGATATGTATATATAGGGATAAGAAAAAAATAATCCACTCTAACAGATCCTATTGGTATTTGTCAAATCTGGCATAACCTAAGATGTCCATACTTATTTATTTTATTCAAGAGTTTCAGGTCCAAGAAGTGCATGATAAATACCGCCAAAGCCAAAGACTGCAGAAGAAATTAAGTGAAGTATTCCAGATACAAATTAAGGAAAGGTGTTTATAACTCCCTGTGAAGAAAAATTATGGTGGAGTAAGTGATGTTTACATCAATTGATGAAAGAGCACAATGCAACAAAATGCATGTTGGGTCTTTGAAACAGTTCGAATCATTTTGACAATATAATAATAAGTTTGATCTATTTTACAAAGAAGGTCTATGGTTCAAATCCGTATAGCCCTAATAGGTTGTATTTTTGTATAGATAATCTATTTGAGTTTATAATAGTTTTCATCTCCTTATTTTATTTATGGACAAACCGACTGATCAGCTGATCTATAGAAATGAAAGTATTACGTATTTATGTATGTATAGGGATAAGAAAGAAATAATCCACTCTAAAAGATCCTATTGGTATTTGTCAAATCTGGCATAACCTAAGATGTCCATACTTATTTATTTTTATTCAAGAGTTTCAAGTCCAAGAAGTGCATGAGAAATACCGCCAAAGCCTAAGACTGCAGAAGAAATTAAGTGAAGTGAGTCCAGAGACAAGTAGGGAAGGTGTTTATAATTGCCCTGTGAAGAAAAAATATGTGGAGTAAGTGATGTTTTTACATCATTGATGAAAGAGCACAATGCAACAAAATGCATGTTGGGTCTTGTGAAACAGGTCGAAGCATTTTGACAATATATAATAAGTTTTGGATCTGTTTTACAAATAAGGTCTATGGTTCAAATCCGTATAGCCCGAATAGATTGTATTTTTGTATAGATATTCTATTTGTGTTTATAATAGTTTTCATCTCCTTATTTTATTTATGGACAAACCGACTGATCAGCTGATCCATAGAAATGAAATACAATCAATCTATAGAAATGAAAGTATTACGTAGTTATGTATGTATAGGGATAAGAAAAAAATAATCCACTCTAACAGATCCTATTGGTATTTGTCAAATCTGGCATAACCTAAGACGTCCATACTTATTTTTTTTTATTCAAGAGTTTCAGGTCCAAGAAGTGCATGATAAATACCACCAAAGCCTAAGACTGCAGAAGAAATTAAGTGAAGTATTTCAGATACAAAGTAGGAAAAAGTGTTTATAACTCCCTGTGAAGAAAAAATATGGTGGAGTAAGTGATGTTTACATCAATTGATGAAAAGCACAATGCAACAAAATGCATGTTGGGTCTTTGAAACAGTTCGAATCATTTTGACAATATAATAATAAGTTTGATATGTTTTACAAAGAAGGTCTATGGTTCAAATCCGTATAGCCCTAATAGATTGTATTTTTGTATAGATATTCTGTTTGAGTTTATAATAGTTTTCATCTCCTTATTTTATTTATGGACAAACCGACTGATCAGCTGATCTATAGAAATGAAAGACAATCAATCTATAGAAATGAAAGTATTACGTAGTTATGTATGTATAGGGATAAGAAAAAAATAATCCACTCTAACAGATCCTATTGGTATTTGTCAAATCTGGCATAACCTAAGATGTCCATACTTATTTATTTTTATTCAAGAGTTTCAGGTCCAAGAAGTGCATGATAAATACCGCCAAAGCCTAAGACTGCAGAAGAAATTAAGTGAAGTATTCCAGATACAAAGTAGGGGAAAGTGTTTATAACTCCCTGTGAAGAAAAAATATGGTGGAGTAAGTGATGTTTACATCAATTGATGAAAGAGCACAATGCAACAAAATGCATGTTGGGGTCTTTGAAATAGTTTGAATCATTTTGACAATATAATAATAGGTTTGATCTGTTTTACAAAGAAGGTCTATGGTTCAAATCCGTATAGCCCTAATAGATTGAATTTTTGTACAGATATTCTATTTGAGTTTATAATAGTTTTTATTTCCTTATTTTATTTATGGACAAACCGACTGATCAGCTGATCTATAGAAATGAAAGACAATCAATCTATAGAAATGAAAGTATTACGTAGTTATGTATGTATAGGGATAAGAAAAAAATAATCCACTCTAACAGATCCTATTGGTATTTATCAAATCTGGCATAACCTAAGATGTCCATACTTATTTATTTTTATTCAAGTGTTTCAGGTCCAAGAAGTGCATGATAAATACCGCCAAAGCCAAAGACTGCAGAAGAAATTAAGTGAAGTATTCCAGATACAAAGTAGGGAAAGGTGTTTATAACTCCCTGTGAAGAAAAAATATGGTGGAGTAAGTGATGTTTACATCAATTGATGAAAGAGCACAATGCATCAAAATGCATGTTGGGTCTTTGAAACAGTTCGAATCATTTTGACAATATAATAATAAGTTTGATATGTTTTACAAAGAAGGTCTATGGTTCAAATCCGTATAGCCCTAATAGATTGTATTTTTGTATAGATATTCTGTTTGAGTTTATAATAGTTTTCATCTCCTTATTTTATTTATGGACAAACCGACTGATCAGCTGATCTATAGAAATGAAAGACAATCAATCTATAGAAATGAAAGTATTACGTAGTTATGTATGTATAGGGATAAGAAAAAAATAATCCACTCTAACAGATCCTATTGGTATTTGTCAAATCTGGCATAACCTAAGATGTCCATACTTATTTATTTTTATTCAAGAGTTTCAGGTCCAAGAAGTGCATGATAAATACCGCCAAAGCCTAAGACTGCAGAAGAAATTAAGTGAAGTATTCCAGATACAAAGTAGGGAAAGGTGTTTATAACTGCCTGTGAAGAAAAAATATGGTGGAGTAAGTGATGTTTACATCAATTGATGAAAGAGCACAATGCAACAAAATGCATGTTGGGTCTTTGAAACAGTTCGAATCATTTTGACAATATAATAATAAGTTTGATCTGTTTTACAAAGAAGGTCTATGGTTCAAATCCGTATAGCCCTAATAGATTGTATTTTTGTATAGATAATCTATTTGAGTTTATAATAGTTTTCATCTCCTTATTTTATTTAAGGACAAACCGACTAATCAGCTGATCTATAAAATGAAAGACAATCAATCTATAGAAATGAAAGTATTACATAGTTATGTATGTATAGGGATAAGAAAAAAATAATCCACTCTAACAGATCCTATTGGTATTTGTCAAATCTGGAATAACCTAAGATGTCCATACTTTTTTATTTTTATTCAAGAGTTTCAGGTCCAAGAAGTGCATGATAAATACTGCCAAAGCCTAAGACTGCAGAAGAAATTAAGTGAAGTATTCCAGATCCAAAGTAGGGAAAAGTGTTTATAACTCCCCGTGAAGAAAAAATATGGTGGAGTAAGTGATGTTTACATCAATTGATGAAAGAGCGCAATGCAACAAAGTGCATGTTGGGTCTTTGAAACAGTTCCAATCATTTTGACAATATAATAATAAGTTTGATCTATTTTACAAAGAAGGTCTATGGTTCAAATCCGTATAGCCCTAATAGATTGTATTTTTGTATAGATATTCTATTTGAGTTTATAATAGTTTTCATCTCCTTATTTTATTTATGGACAAACCGACTGATCAGCTGATCTATAGAAATGAAAGACAATCAATCTATAGACATGAAAGTATTACGTAGTTATGTATGTATAGGGATAAGAAAAAAATAATCCACTCTAACTGATCCTATTGGTATTTGTCAAATCTGGCATAACCTAAGATGTCCATACTTATTTATTTTGATTCAAGAGTTTCAGGTCCAAGAAGTGCCTAGTTCCTTACCTGGCTTAACACCTTCCATGGCTGAGTAGAAACCCCTTTCTAGGTACTCATCGGGGATGTGTGTGATGGTTTCTGACCTTATGGCCGTTGATAACCAGACCATAGCATGCCAAAAAATCCTGGATTGACCCCTCGGGTGGCACAGAGGCTGGACCTAATAAGTCCACCGCAAGGTCGATATTGGGAGAGAAGTAGGTATTCGTGGCCTTGGTGAGAAGGAGACTCAGGAATTTCTTACGCCGATCACGGTGTCTGAATTGCAAAAGGCCGCAGTGCGCGTAAATCTGCAAGAGGCAGTAGCTGCCAGTCGGATGAGCATGACAGATACTAGGGTGAGCGTCTGAAGTTCTCGGAGTGCTCGTCTCTTGTTCGATAAGGTAGGATATATACCTCACACCCTGAACCCAGAGTACCTAGACCTTCATCAATTGTTATACACCTCCCGGTGAATGAACACGTTCCTTCCAGCCAAAATAACCTCCTCATACCAAGAAGCCTTACAAGCCGTTGAACCCATAGAACACCCAGCAGTTGGATTCATCAAACCCAGTGATTATACGAGTGTTTCAGCTCAAAATATAGCCCTTCTAAAGCAAAATAATACCCAAATACAGCTTTTAGTCCAAATTGCCGAAACCCTACGGGATATCCAAGCCGATATCTAGCTCCTCAGAAAGCAGAAAACAAAGAGTGACAGTCCAATTCTCCCAGAAACTTTACTCACAAAGCTAGAGAATCTGTCCCTCCATCCTAAAACCAGGCCTCCCGAACCACGCGGGAGACTCCTTATTTTTAAAGACCCCTTGCTAATTTTGCAGGAGGAACAAGCAAAGCTAAATGGCAGCAGTAGTCGTGTTGGAAAAAGCGCCCCAGCCCCTGGTCGAAGACCAAATTCGGGGGTATAGGCGAAATCAGCGACGACTCTACACTGCACAACAAGCAACACGGCGGATCGTCCGTCGCCTGACGGGGCAACCTGCCCCTCAACACGTCTTAGAACAGCAACTGGACCCGCAGGAGAAATTGCGCCAATCCATGCGAAAACGCGCGGCTATAGCTCCTGCCGAAGTCCTTTATCATTCCAGAACAGATGATGAGCACCACCGAGTATACATCCACCGCTCGGAGGAGTCCATCAGTTCCGTCGGCGACGCACAGGTGGACCGGAACTTCATCCAAGATGACAGTTACCAACAGCTCAGAAAGAGCGGTATGAAGTTCATACACATTGGTGTTATGCAGGTACGCCTGCAGGTGCTCCATCGACACGAAGAAGGAACACTGGCGCTTGTCGTGTTCCGAGACAATCGGTGGCAGGGTGATAAATCACTAATTGCCACCATGGAAGTTGACCTCACGCAGGGGAGCCAATTAGTTTACATTATCCCCGATATCATGATGACTATTGGAGATTTTTGCAGGAATGTTCAAATCTCCATTCTAACTCGGGGCTATGATACATGGCACCATGGTGAGGCCAACTTACTCGTTACCCGAGGACTGATCGGAAGGCTGTCAAACACACCAAACGTGGCCTTTGCATATGAAGTCGCAGGAGTCACTGACTATCTAGCAAGTCACGGTGTTCATGCCCTCCCTGGACGACGGTACTCGACGGCACAGCTGTGTGGGATAAACTGGCTCCTGAAGCCCCCTCAAATCCTGCCTATCCTGACACCCACCGAAGTGTCCAGTACGACACTCCTAGATGGAAGGATCTCACTCAGCTTCAACCATCATGCCTCTATTCCTGACACCACTGAGGATGAGATTGTTGCCATCCTCACTCAAGAAGAGGCTCCAGATGAGACGACGGAGGAAGTTTGGGACACCTTGGGCGAACCAAGCGGAAAATATGACTATTATGTCAAGTATTCTGCTCCTCCGTCCTTCTTCACGCCCTTTCCTACCACACCAACGGGATGGGACGATCTGGAAGATGACCTACCAGGACAGCAGCCTGCCATCATAACAGGATGCAAGCAGCCTCAGCATCCGGCTCCTCGAAAGGTGATGCCAGCTAAGAAGTGGCGACGCCGCTTTGCCCAACAACAGCCAGCGAACGGGCATCTTACGTGGCGACCCAAAGGACGGGAGAGCCAGAGTCCAACTTGCGGAACCCATGCAGGAGATACACGCCCAGGGGCCTCTGTACTCCGGTCCATGGAACCTCTGCAGGAAGGGACTGGTGACAACACCCACCTTCTAGCCACGTGGCGTCTGACCAACCAAGAAGGCAACTCTGATGCTGAACATGACCCAGATGAGTATTGTGAGTATTTGCAATATTATACTTGTTTGGGAAATACAGATGGAGAAACAGAACTCGTTGCCACTTTAGAAGAAGAAGACTGGGGTATGGAGTATCCCCAGCGGGCACCACCGGCACCACCACAGCAAGCAAAGCCAACGGAGCGGCTTTGCTCCTCTTCCATAGTCTCCGAATACAGGCCCCCAGTGGAATCAACCATGGGCCCTGTTAACTACCCCCCAGCGGCGAGACCTACTGAGCCTGGTCCAAGCCAAGGACCAATCTTCGGCGACTACCAACCCAAGAATCTGAGGTTCAAAGCCAGGAATACCTCAGAATGGTGGAACCTCCCTTCTGCCCAGCAGCAATCAGGGGCTATCTTTGTTATGCCCCCCCAGATTGGGCAATTCAGCGACGTCTTCATGCGTTGGGAGTCCATCACCAAAAATTCAGTGGCTCTACAGGGTTTCACAGATTCCCGGACAAAGACTGAATTTATTGAAAACTTGCTTGGGGAGTCTGAAAAGCTCGCCTGGATCCAGTGGAGGATGGCCTACCCCATGGAATACCAGCACCTGTTGGATCATGCAGATGGTGCTGACGGTACGCAGAACATCCTCTCACAGATTCGGACCATATTCGCCCTGGAAGATCCCTACCAAGGCTCAACAACAATGCAAGAAGAAGCCTACAGGGATCTGGAACGGTTATCCTGCCAGAATTTGCGGGATATCGTTCCTTTCCTTAATGAATATATGCAGGTAGCATCTCGGACTGGCCGGTTATTCACTGGGCCGGAGCTCTCAGAGAAACTCTGGTCAAAGATGCCTGGCTCTATTGGCAAGAAAATCAAAGCAGCATTTGAAGCCAAACACCCAGGTAATACCATCGGAGTTTATCCTCGAGTCCTATTTACTTACAAGTACCTGGAAGAAGCATGCAAGGAGGCAGCCTTTACCCGGGCTCTCAAGGATTTGTCGTTCTGTCACGACATTCCAATCCCGGGGTATTATCAGCGACCCCAACGAAAGGTTGGCGTTCGGCGGTCGACAACCTACAAAGGGAAGCCACATCCTTCGCATGCCCGCATCGAGAAGAAGAAGCACCTCATCCGCAACAGGAGGTGTAGATGTTTTCTCTGCGGAGAAGAGGGGCATTTTGCCCGAGAATGCCCCAATGAGCGACAGAATGTCAAGCGCGTCGCCATGTTCGAGCAGCTTGACCTTCCTGCCGATTGCGAAATTGTGTCCGTTCAAGAAGGCGATGACCCGAGCGATGCCATCTATAGCATTTCTGAAGGGGAGGAGGACACGGCAATCTTGCAGGAAGAAAAGATTTTCATGTTTCGGGAAGAAGACAGGACCTGGTGGGTTGGCCCGACAGGAGGCTACCGCGCCATGGTCAAAGTTTCACAACAACAGTACGAGTGTAGCCACACTTGGGAATTACATCAAGATGTGCCTGACGCTTACGAAAGATGCTCTTGCTGCTAGGCACCCTCCCAAAAGTGCTACCGTATGCACTGCCCAAGCTGTAAGCTGACAGTATGTGGCAGATGCAGCTGGTACTACTTCAGCAAAAGAGTTCCAGTGGCCCAGACATCCCTTCCAAGGTATGAGTCCAATGCCTTACTACTTGAACAACAAAATTACATTTCTACTTGTGAAAGGGAAAAGCGGCAGCTGCAACAACAGCTCACTCTCGCCCATGAAGAGAAGGAGGCCCTTCAACAACGCCTTCTTCTTGCCCAAGAGGAAAGCCATCACTGGCAACGTGAGTCTGAAAACTGGAGGCTGAAGCACAAAGAGCTCGAAAATACCACCATGGAGCTTGACCGCATGGTGCTCGAGCGAAGTGATTTGCAAAAGGAAATCCAAAAGCTCCAATGGGAAAAAAGGAGCACTCAAGCAGCAGAAGGATGAGCCAGCGGATACCGACGACCTTAACGTACTTCTCGTCGACACTACTCAGCGGCTCCTCTCAGCTGAAATGAGGTTGACAACACCACCCCGGCGGACGAAGAATATGCTCTACAACATTAAGGTGAAGTTCGATATTCCCCGTATAGTGCCATTTGAAGTCAATGCAATCCTCGACACAGGGGCTACAACTTGCTGCATTGACCAAGGAACGGCTCCTGCCAATGCCCTGGAGGACCACCCCTTCCTCGTGCATTTCAGTGGCATCAACTCCCGCACTTCGGCCAATAAAAAGCTTAAATTCGGCCGCATGATGATTGGGGAAAACGGCTTTCGGATCCCTTACACCTATGCCTTCCCGATGAAGTTGGGGGAGGATATCCAGATGATCCTTGGCTGCAACTTCATCCGCGCCATGCAAGGCGGCGTCCGCATCGAAGGAAATACGGTTACGTTCTACAAAAACGTAACCACAATTCATACTCTCCCATCTGTACCGACTGTAGCAGCTATTGAAGAGCTGGACCTAGATGAGGATGAGTACATTCAGATACAAGAGCTAGTGCAGTATGCAACGGACCAACAGCCATCACGGAGCTTCACCAGCAGCGTTGGCTCCCTGCTTGAAGAACTCAGACGCCAGGGATACATTGGTGAGGACCCACTGAAATATTGGTCCAAGAACCAGGTGCTCTGCCACCTGGATATCAAAAACCCGAATTTCACTATCGAAGACCGGCCCTTAAGGCATATTACACCGCAAGCTAAGGCCTTGGTGCAAAAGCTGTCGGATCTCGAATTACCTCCAGAAGCCAGCTATATGATCCTTGAGACCGACGGCTGTATGACGGGATGGGGCGGAATTTGTAAATGGAAGCCCCAAAAGTATGACCCCAAGTCCATGGAGAAGGTATGTGCCTACGCTAGCGGCAGGTTCCATCCAATCAAATCCACCATTGATGCGGAACTCTATGCCGCCATGAATACGCTGGAAGCACTAAAGATTTACTACCTGGATAAGGCTGACTTGACTATTCGAACAGACTGTCAAGCAATCATCAGCTTCTTCAACAAGTCAGCTAACAACAAGCCTTCCCGCGTACGCTGGCTCGCCTTCACCGACTACATTACTGGCACGGGACTCGCCATCCAATTTGAACACATCAGCGGAGAGGATAACCAGCTGGCGGATACTCTCTCCCGCTTCATTACTTCACTTGTTATTTCAGGATGGCCTGCACCCGAAACTCTGGAAGGACTCAGCCTCGTAGCAACCCGGTTACAGGAGGCACACCAGACACCCTCTCAGAAGGCAAAGGAGGAACACTTGGCGGAAGCCGAAGCCTTGTGCTACAATATGAATCACAACTGTAGCTCCTACAGAGCCTTCCAATGTCCCTCGATACCTACGACGCCATCAGGCGGCGGCTTCAACAGCTGGAACGACAAAGTGCCCAGGAAGCACTTACGGCTGTTCGACAGTTCCTGGACCTCCATGCCCTGAAGCTATCCGAAGCCACAAAGCGCGCAGGACGCAAGACCACGGGCAACTTCTGGGCCCAGTGGCATCCTGTTGTAACCCAGATGGATGTCCAGCTTGAAACAGCAGTCAAACTCACAACTGACGCAGCCCAACGACTGCCTGCCTTCATGTTCTGAGCACAGCAGAAAGCCTGCGCAAGAAGAAAGCGGTAGCATTCGGCCCAACAATCCAGCCCAAAAGGTCCAGAGTTGCTTGGACCAGACAGTCCAAAGAATAACCAGCCCGGCCCAGTCCAAAGGAAATCGTATCCTGATGGTGTAAAGTAAAGTTACTTTTATAAAGTAGCTTTTAGAAAAGCCACTTTATAAAAGAGACTTTTGTAAAGTAACTTTAGACTTTTGTAAAGTAGCTTTAGGAAAGCTGCTTTTGAAAAGCAGC
>RXID01017906.1:0-17584 GCA_005019695.1 Trichopus zeylanicus subsp. travancoricus | reverse complement strand
GTAGTAGTTGCAGTAGTAGTAATAGTACATTAGCAGCAATAGTAGCAGTAATAGTATAAGTTGTTGTAGTATTAGAAGTAGTAACAGTAGTACTGGTGGTAGCAGCAATAGCAGCAACAGTAGTAATAGTAGCAGTAGGAGCAACAGTAGTAGTAGAAGTAGTAGTAGTAGTAGTCGTACTCATAGTAGCAATTATACTTGTAGTAGTTGTACTAGCAACAATAATAGTAGTATATAAGCTGAAGTAGTAGTAGCAGTATTTATAGTTAAATTTGTGGTAATATGAGAAGTAGTCGTAATAGTTGTAGTATTAGTAGCTGTAGCCGCAGTTATTGTAGTAGTAGAAGTATTAGTAGCAATAGTAGTTGAAGCAGAAGTAGTAGTAGTAGTAGTAGTAGTAGCAATAGTTGTCATAGTTGTAGTCTTAGCAATAGTAGTAGTAGTTTCAAAATTAGCAATGGTAGCGATTGTAGCGGTAGGACTAGTAGTAGTGGTAATAGTAGTAACGCTACTAGCGGAAGTAGCAATAGTAGCAATAGTAGGAGTAGTACCAATAGTAGTAGTAGTAGTAGTAGTAGTAGTAGCAGCAGTACTAGTATAAGTCGTAGAAGTAGAAGTAGTCGTAGTTATTGTAGTAGTAGTAGTAGCAGTAGAGTAGTAGTAGTAGTTGTTGTTGTAGAAGTAGTACCAATAGTAGTAGTAGTCGTAGTATTAGTAGTAGTAGTAATTGTTATTATTGTTGTTATTGTTGTAGTAGTATTAGTTGTAGCAATAGTTGTAGTAGCAGTAGTAGAAGTATTGTTAGTAGTATTAGTTGTAGTAACAGTAGTTGTATTAGCAGCAACAACAGTAGTAGTAGTTGCCACAGCAATACTACCAGTAGCAAAATTTCTACCAACAAAAGTTGTAGTAGTAGAAGTAGTAGCAGTAGTAGTAGTTATTGTTGTTGTACTAATAGCAGCAGCAAGAGTATGAGTATTTATTGTTGCAGTAGAAGCACTAGTAGCAGCAGAGTAGTAGTAGAAGCAGTTGTTGCAGCATTAGTAGTAGTAGTTGTAGTAGCCGTAGTTGTAGTATTAGTAGCATTAGTAGCAGTAGTAGCTGTAACTGTAGCGGATGAAGGGGTAGTAGTAGTTGTAGTCATAATAGTTGCAAAAGTAGCATTAGTCGGGGTATCTATAGTAGTAGCAATAGTTGTAGTTGTAGTAGTAGTGGTAGTAGAAGTAGTAGCTGTAGTAGTAGTAGTAGTAGTTGCAGTAGTCATAGTCGTAGTACCATTTGCAGCAGTAGTGGTAGTAGTAGTAGCAGTAGTACCAGTAGTAGTTGTAGCAAAAGTCCTAGTAGTAGTTGTTGTAGTAGGAGTAGTACTAGCAGGAGCAGTAGTGGTAGAGCAATAGTAGTAGTAGTAGTATAAGTAGTAGTAAGAGTAGGAGTTGTTGTAGTAGTACTAGTAGTAGTTGTTGTAGTAGTAGTAGTACTAGTAGTAGTAGTAGTCATAGTAGGAGTAGGAGTAGGAGTGGCAGTAGAAGTAGTGGAAGTAGCAGAAGTAGTATTAGTAGTCGTAGTAGTTGGAGTAGTAGTAGTTGTTGTTCTTGTCGTAGTCGTAGTAGTAGTAGTAGTTGTTGTTGTAGTAGTAATACTAGTAGTAGGAGCAGCAGTAGTAGCAGTAGTAGTAGCTGTAGTAGTAGTTGTTGTTGGTGTTGTTATTGTAGGAGTAGTAGTAGTAATCGTAGACGTTGAAGTAATAGTAGTAGTAGTAGTAGTAATAGATATAGTAGTTGTAATAGTAGTAGCAGTAGCAACAGTAGGAGCAATAGTAATAGTAGTAGTAGTATTAGTAGTAGTAGTAGTGGTAGTAGTTATAGTATTCTGATTGGTAGTTTTAATAGTAGTAGTAATAGCAATAGCAGTAGTAGTATTAGTAGTAGTAGCAGTAGTCGTAGTTGCAGTAGTAGCAGCCGTAGCAGTACTACTAGTAGTAGCAATAGTAGCAATAACAGTAGTAGTAGCAGTAGGAGTAGTAGTAGTAGTAGTAGTAGTAGTAGTTGCAGTAGCAGCAGCAGCAGTAGTAGTATTAGTTGTAGTAGTAGTAGCGGTAGCAACAATAGTAGAAGTAGTACCAATAGTACTTCTATAGTAGTAGAAGGAACAGTAGTAGTCGTAGTCGTAGTAGTAGTCGCCGCAGCACTTATAGCCACAGTCGTTATTGCATCAATAGTTATAGCAGTAATAGTAGCCGTAGTTGCTGTAATAATAGTAGTAGTAGTCATATTAGTAGTACAAGTAATAGAAGCCAGACTTGGAGTTGTAGTAGTAGTAATAGTACAATAGCAGCAATAGTGGTAGTAATAGTACTAGTTGGATTAGAAGTAGCAGTAGTAGCAGTATTAGTGGTAGCAACAGTACTAGCAGAAGTAATGGTAGTAGTAGTAGTAGTGGAAATGCCAATAGCAACAATAGCCGGAGGAGCAGCTGCAGTAATAGTTATAGTAGTAGTAGCTGCAGTAGTCATAGTAGTGCCCGGAGCAGCAGCGGTAGCAGCAGTACTAGTAGTAGTAGTAGTAGTAGTAGAAGCAGTAGTTGTACTATATTAGTAGCAATAGTAGTAAGCAGCAGTAGTAGTAGCTGAGGTTGTGGTAATATGCGAAGTAGTAGTAGTAGCTTTACTAGTAGTAGTAGAAGAAGTAGTCGTATTAGTAGTTGATGTATTAGTAGCAATAGCAGGTGAAGCCGATGAAGTAGTACTAGTAGTAGCAATAGTTGTCATAGTTGTAGTTTTAGCAGTTGTTGTAGTAGGATGAAAAGTTGTAGTTGTTGTAGTAGTAGTAGTAGGGCTAGAAGTAGCGGTAGTAATTGTAGCGGTAGTAGCGGTAGTAGCGGTAGTGGTAATAGTAGTAGTAGTAGCAGTAGCAGCAGCAGTAGTGGTAATAGAAGTAGGAGTGCAGAATTAGTAGTCATAGTGGCCATAGTCGTAGTAGTAGTAGTACTACTACTACTATTGCCACAATTAGTTGTACTAGTAGATGTAGAAGAAGCATTAGTAGTAGTTGTAGTAGTAGTTGTTGTAGTAGTAGTATTAGTCGGTGGAGCAAAAGCAGTAGCAGCGATGGAAGTAGTAGCAGAAGTAGTAGCAGTAGTTGTAGTAATAGTAGGGGGAGGAGGAGGAGGAGTAGTAGTATTAATAGTGGAACTAGTAGTAGTAGTTTTAAGAGTTGTAGAAATAGAAGTACTAGTAGTAGTATTAGTAGTATTAGTAGTAGTAGTGGTGTTAGTAGTAGTAGTAGTAGTAGTAGCAGCAGTAGCAGCAGTAGTAGTAGTTTTCGTACTAGTACTAGTAGTAGCAGTTATAGTTTTCGTAGTAGTAGTAGTAGCTTTTGTTGTAGCAGTAGTAGTAGTACTTGTTGGAGAAGTAGTAGTAGCTGTAGCAATAGTAGTTGCAAAAATAGTAGAAGTAGGGGAAGTATTAGTAATAGATGTAGTTGCAATAGCAGTACTAGCAATAGTAATACTAGTAGAAGAAGTCATGGTAATAGTAGTGGTGGCAGTATTAGAAGTAATAGAAGTAGTAGTTGCAAAAGCAATAATAGTAGCAATAGTAGTAGCGGTAGTAGTTATAGTAGTAGTAGTAGTAGTAGTAGTAGCATCAGCAATAGCAATAGTAGTTGAACTAGTAACAATAGAAGCAGTATAGTAGTAGTAGGAGCAGCAGTAGCAGTAGTTGCAGTAGTAGCAGTAGAAGTACTAGTTGTTGTAGTGGTAGAAGTAGTAATAATAGTAGTAGTAGTAGTTATCATACTAGTAGTGGTACTTGTAGAAGCAATAGTAGTATTAGTAGCAGTAGTAGTAGTAGTGGTACTAGTAGCAGTAGTTGAGGGAGTAGGAGCAGCATTAGTGGTAGTAGTGGTACTAGTAGTATTAGTAGTACCAGCAATAGTAGTAGTAGTACGAGCAGTAGTAGTAGTACTAGCAGTAGCAGCAGCAGTAGAAGTAGTAGCAGTAGTAGTAGCAGCAGTCGTAGTAGTTGTTGTAGTACTTGTAGTACTAGTAGTAGTAAGAACAATAGTTGTAGCAGTAGTAGTAGCAGTAGTAGTTGTAGAAATACTTGTATTAGTAGTAGCAATAATAATAGTAGTAGCAGCAATAGCAGTAGTAGTAGGAGTAGTCGTAGGAGCAGTAGCTGTAGTTGCAGTAGTAGCAGTAGTAGTTATAGTGGTAGTAGTAGTAGCAGTAGAATTAGCAGAAGTAGTAGTTGTTGTAGTAGTTATAGAAGTAGTTGTGGAAGTCGTAGCAACAGTAGCAGAAGTAGTAGTAATAGTAGTGGCAGCAACAATAGTAGCAACCGTAGTAGTGATAGTACCTGTAGTTGTAGCAATAGTCATAGCAGTAGTAGTCGTAATAGTGGTAGCAGTAGCAGTTGTAGCAATAGTAGCAGTAGTAGCAGACGTTGCTGTAATAGCAGCAGTAGTAGTAGCAATAGTAGCAGTAATAGTAGAAGTAGAAGTAGTAGTAGTAGCAGTAGTAGTAGAAGTTGCAGTAGTCATATTAGTACTAGCAATAGTAGTAAAAGTAGTAGTAGCAGAAGTAGTAGCAGTAAAAGAAGTAGTAGTAGTAGTAGTAGTAGCAGCAGCATTAGCAGTAGTTATAGTAGTATGAGAAGTTATTGGAGTAGCAGTAGCAACAGTTGTAGTAGTAGTAGTAGGAGTAGTAGTAGCAACAGCAGCAGCAGCAGTAGTAGTAGTAGTAGCAGTAGTTGTAGTTGTGGAAGTAGTAGTAGTAGTACTCATAGTAGTAGTACTAGCAGTAGCAGTAGTAGTAGCAGTAGCGGTAGTACGAGTTGTAGGAGAAGTTGTAGTAGTAGTAATAGTTGTAGTTATAGGAGAAGAAGCAGTAGTAGTAGCTGTTGTTATAGGAGTAGAAGTAGTTGTAGAAGTAGTACCATTAGTTGCAGTAGTAGTAATAGTTGTAGTAGTAACAGTCGTAGTAGTAGTAGTAGTAGAAGTAGTAGTAGCTGCCGAAGCAGTTGTAGTTGTAGTAGTAGTTGTAGTAGCAGAAGTTGTGGTACCATTAGTGGTAGTGGGAGTAGTAGTTGTTGTTATTGGAGGAGAAGATGTTGTAGTACTAGTAGTAGTAGTAGCAGCAATAGCAACATTAGTAATAATAGTAGTGGTAGTAGTAATAGTGCTAGTAGTAGTAGTAGCAGTGGTAGTAATAGTAGTAGTAGAAGTAAAAGTAGTAGAACCAGTAATAGTAGTAATAGTTATAGTAATAGTAGTGATAGTAGTAATAGTAGTTGTAGTAGTATTAGTAGTAGTAGTAGTAGTAGTAGCAGTTGTAGTAACAGAAGTAGAAGTATGAGTTGTAGTAGCTGTAGAATTAGTAGTAATAGTAGTAGCAGTAGAAGTAGTTGTACTAGTAATAGTGATTGTAGTCACAGTAGCAGAAGTAACTACAGCGCAGCAGCAGCAGTAGTAGTATAACAGTAGCAATAGTAGCAGTAGTAGTAGTTGTAGTAAGAGTACTAGTTATAGTAGCAGTTGTAGCAGTAGTAGCAGTATTCGCTGTAGTCGTATTCGTAGTAGTAGCAGCAGCTGTAGTAGCAATAGTAGTAGCAGTAGTAGTTCTAGTAGTAGAAGTAGTAGAAGTAGTAGTAGCAATAGTAATAGTAGTGGTAGTTGTGGTAGTAGTGTCATAAGTAGCTATAGCAATTGCAGTAGCAGTAGTGCAATAGTAGTAATAGTAGCAAAAGTTGTGCAACTAGTAAAAGGAGTAGTGGTAGCAATTATAGTTGTAGTAGTAGTAGTGTTAGTAGTAGTAGCAGTAGTAGTAGTAGTTGTAATGGTAATGGCAATCGTATTAGTAGTAGAACTACTAGAAGTGGTTGTAGTAGCAGTAGTAGTAGAAATAATCATAGTAGTAGCAGTAGGAGAAGTAGTAGAAATAGAAACAATTGTTGCATTAGAAGTAGTAGCAGAAGTATTAGTATTGGTAGTAGTAGTGGTAGCAGTTGTGGAAACTATTGTACAGTGGTAGTAGTACAAGTGCTACTATTTAGTAGCAGCAGTAGCAACAGTAGTAGTAGTAGTAGCAGTAGCAACAGGTGTAGTAGTAGTAGTAGAAGTAGTTGTTGTAGTAGTAGTAGTAGTATTAGAAGTTGAAGTGGTAGTAGCTGTAGTTGTAGAATTAGTAGTAGCAGCAACAGTTGTAGTAGTAGTAGCAGTAGCAGCAGTAGTAGTATTAGTAGTAGTCGTAGCAGCAGCAGTGGTAGTAGTTACAGCCGTTGCAGTTTTAATAATAGTAGTAGTAGTAGAAGTAGTAGCAGTAGGAGAAGTAGTAGTAGTAGTTAGTGGTAGTCATAGCAGTAGTAGAAGTAGTAGCTATAGCAATAGTTGAAGTAGTAGTAGTAGTGGTAGTAGTTAGTAGTAGTAGTAGTCGAAGCAGTAGTAGTAACACTAATTGTAATAGCAGAAGTAGTAGCAATTGAAGTTGTAGTAGTACTCTAGTAACAGATGTAGCAATAATAGTTGTAATAGTAGTAGTTGTTGCAGTAGTAGCAACAGCTACAGTAGTAGTAGTAGTAATAGTAGCATTAGTGGAAATGGGAGAAGTAATAGTAATAGTAGTAGTAGTAGGAGGAGGAGGAGGAGTAGTAGTAGTAGTAGTAGTGGCAATAGTAGTAGTAGGTGTAGTAGTAGTAGAAGAAGTAGTAGTAGTAGTAGTAGTAGTAGTATTGGAAGTTACAGTGGTAGTAGCAGTAGTTGTTGAATTAGTGGTAGTAGCAGCAGCGGTAGTAGTAGTAGTATTAGTAGCAATAGTACTATTAGTAGCAGTTGTAGCGGCAACAGTAGCAGAAGTAATAGCCGTTGTACTTTTAATATTAGTACTAGTAGTAGTAGTAGTAGAAGCAGTACCAGTAGTAGAAGAAGTAGAGTAGTTAGTGGTAGCAGTAGCAGTAGTAGGAGTAGTAGCAGTAGCGGTCGTTGAAGTAGTAGCATTAGTGGTAGTAGTTAGGAGTAGTAGTCATAGCAGTAGTAGTAACACTAGTTGCAATAGCAGAAATAGTAACAATAGAAGCTGTAGCAATACTACTAGTAGCAATCATAATTGTAGTAGTAGTTGTAATAGTAGTAGCAGTAGCTACAATAGTAGTAGTAGTAGCAGTAGTAGAAATGGCAGAAGTAATTGTAATGGTAGTGGTACTAGTAGTAGTAGTAGTAGTAGCAGTACTAGTAGCATTAGTGGAAATGGCAGAAGTAATTGTAACAGTAGTAGTAGTAGTAGCAGTAGCAGCAGTAGTAGCAGTAGGAGCAGTTATTGTTGTTGAAGTAATAGAAGTAGCAACAACACTCGTAGCCATTGTAGTAGTCGCAACAATAGTCGTAGGTGTAGTAGTAGCAGCAATAGTAGCAGCAGCAGCAGTAGTAATAGTAGTTGCAACAGCAGTAGCAGTTGTCGTAGTAGTACTAGTTGTATAAGCAATAATAGTAGCAGTAACAATAGTAATAGTAATTGTACATTAGTAGCGATAGTAGTAGTAATAGTCCGAGCTGGAGGGGTAGTAGCAGTGGTAGCAATATTAGTGGTAGCAGTAGTAGCGGCAGCAAAAGAAGTGGTAGCAGTAGTAGGAGTAGCAGTAGTTGTAGTAATAGTCAGAGTAGCAGTAGTAGTAGTACTAATAGTTGTAGCAGTAGAAGTAGTAGTAGTCGTAGTGGTAGTTTTTGCAGTAGTTGTAGTAGTAGTAGTAAAAGTAGCAGTAGAAGCAATAGCAGTTGTTGTAGGATAAGTAGTAGTAGTAGTAGTAGTAGTGGTGGTGGTTGTAGCAGCAACAGTAGTAGTATTAGTATTAGTAGTAGTAGTAATAGTAGTAGTAGTAGTAGTAGTAGTAGTAGTAGTATTAGTTGTTGTTGTTATTGTAGTAGTAGTAGCGGTAGAAGTAATGGAAGTAGCAGTAGTAGTAGAAGTAGTAGTACCAACCGTAGAGGCAGTTGTAGTAGTGGTAGTAATACAAGTAGAAGTAGTAGTAGCAGTAATAGTAGTAATAGAAATAGTATTTCTAATAATAGTTGTAGTAATAATGGTAGTAGTAGTAGTAGCAGCAGTAGCAGTAGTAATGGTAGTAGTAGCAGTAGTAGTAGTAGCAGTTATAGTAATAGTAGTATTATTAGTAGTAGTAGTTATTGAAGTAGTAGCAGTTGTGGTAGCAATTGTAGTAGCAGTAACAGTTGTAACTGCACCAGCAGTAGTAGTAGCCACAGTAGTAGGAGTATTCGTTGTAGTAGTAGACATAGTCATGGCAGTAGCTGTAGTCACAGTAGTAATAGGAGCAGTAGTTCTAGTAGTAGTAGCAGTAGTAGTGCTAGTAGTAATCGGAGTAGTGGTAGCAGTAGTAGTGCTAGTAGTAATCGGAGTAGTGGTAGCAGTAGCAGTGCTAGTAGTAATCAGAGTAGTGGTAGCAAATATAGTTGTAGTAGTATTGGTGTTAGTAGTAGCAGCATTAGTAGTAGTAGTAGTGGTCTTAGTAGTATTAGTAGTCATAGTAGTAGCAGAACTAGTGCAAGTGGTTCTAGTAGTAGGAGCAATAGTGGTAGTAGTAGCAGTAGTAGCAGTAGTAGCAATAGTAACAGTTATTGCAATAGTAGTAGTAGCAAAAGTATTGGTATTAGTAGTAGTAGTAGTGGTAGCAGTGGTAGTAGTAGCAGGAGCAGCAGTTGCAGCAGTAGCGGTAGTAGTAGTAGTACAAGCAACAGTATTAATAGTAGTAGTTGTAGTTTTAGTAGTCGTTGTACAAGTAGCAATAGCAATAGTACAAGAAATATTAGTAATAGCAGTAGTAGCAGCAATAGTAGTAGTAGAACCAGTAGAAGTAGTAGTAGCAGTAGTAGTAGAAGTTATAGTGGTAGTAGAAGTAGTTAGAGTAGTTGTGGTAGTAGCAGCTACTATAGTGGTAGTAGTAGTTGCAGAAGTGGCAGTAGTAGCAGCCGCAGGTGTCGTAATAGTAGTAGTACTAGTAGTAGTTGTTGTTGTAGTAGCAGTAGCAGCAGTAGTATTAGTAGTAGTCATAGCAGTAGTAGTAGCAGTAGTAGTAGTAATAATAGTAGTGGTTGTAGAGTAGTAGCAGCAGCAGCATTAGTAATCGTAGTAGTAGTAGTAGCATTAGTAGAAGTAGCAGAAGTAGTAGTAATAGTAAAAGTAGCATTAAAAGTAGTAGTAGCAGTAGTAGTAATAGTAGTATTAGTAGAAGTAAGAGTGGTGGTAGTAGTAGTAGCAGTAGTTGTTATAGTAGTAGTAGAAGTTGTAGCAGCAATCGTCATCGTAGTAGTAGTCGCAGGAGCAATCATAGCAGTAGTAGTAGCAGTAATAGTAGCAACAGTGGTAATAGCAATAGTAGTAGAAGTAGAAATAGAAGTAATAGTAGTAAAATTAGCAGTAGTAATAGTACTAGTGGTAGCAGTAGCAGTGGTACTACTAGCAGTAGTATTATTAGTCACAGTAACAGTCGTTGTAGTAGTAGATGTCGTACTAGTAGTGGTAGTTGTAGAAGCAGTAGTAGTAGTAGTACTAGTCGTAGTAGTAGTACTAATAGTAGCAGTTGAGGGAGCAGCAACAACATAAGTAGGAGTAGGAGTAGTGCTAGTAGTGGTAGTAGTAGCAGCAGCAATAGTACTAGTTGTACTACTAGCAGCAGCAGTAGTAGTAGTAGTGGCCATAGTAGCAGTTATAGCAGTAGCAATAGCACTAGCAACAGTAGTACTAGTAGTAGTTGTTGTTGCTATTATTGTAGCAGTAGCAGCAGCCACAGTATTTGTACTAGTAGTGTAGTAGTAGTAGCAGTAGTAATAGTAGTGGCCGTAGCAGAAGTAGTAGTAGCAGCAGTCGCAACATTAGTAACAGTAGTAGTAGCAGTAGTAATAGTAGTAGCCGTAGCAAAAGTAGCAGTAGCAGCAGTCGCAACATTAGTAGCAGTAGTAGTAGCAGCTGTAGCAGTAGTAGTTTGAGTAGAAGTAGTAGTAGTAGCAATAGTGTCAGGAGCTGCAGTAGCAGTAGTAGTATTTGTAGTATTAGCAAAATTTGTAGTGGTTGCAGTAGTTTGTAGTGGTACAGTGGTAGCATTAGTATTACTAGTAGTCACAGTAGAAGTTGCACTAGCAGTAGCAAAAGTGGCAGGAGTATTAGTAGTAATAGTAGTAGTTGTGGAAGTAGTAGCAGCAGTAGTAACCGTAGTAGCAGTGGTAGTAGTAGTAGCTACAGTTGCTATTGTAACAGTAGTAGTAGTACAGTAGTAGTAGTAGTACTAGCAGTAGTAGTAGTAGTACTAGTCGGAGGAGAAGTAGTAGTAGTAATAGCAGTAGCTGTAGTAGTATGAGAAGTAGTTGGAGTAGCAGTAGCAATAGTAGTTGTAGTAGTAGTAGCAGTAGTAGTAGTAGCAGCAGCAGTAGCAGTAGTAATAGTAGTGATAAAAGTAGTGATAGCAGTAGTAGCAGTAATAGGGGAAGCAGCAGCAGTAGTAGTAGTAGTTGTAAAAGCAGTATTATCAGTAGTAGTAGCAGAAGTTGTAGTAGTATGAAAAGTAGTTGGAGTAGCAGTAGCAGTTGTAGTAGTAGTAATAACTGTAGTAGTTGTTGTGGTAGTAGACGTAGTAGCAGTAGTAGCAATAATAGTAGAAGCAGCAGTAGCTGCAGTTGTAGTAGTAGTAGTAGTAGTTTTACTAGAAGTAGTAGTAGTTGTAGCAGTAGAAGCAGTAGCTGTAGTAGTAGCTGTAGGAGCAGTAGAAGTAGTAGTTCTAATAGCAATATTAGTGTTAGTAGTAGTAGTCATGGTGGCAGTGTTGTTGTTGTAGTCGTTATAGTAGTAGTCGTGGTAGTAGTAGTTGTAGTTGTTGTTGTAGAAGCAGTAGTAGTCGTAGCAATAGTGATTGCAAAGGTAGTAGAAGAAGGGGAAGTAGTAGTAATAGTGGTAGTAGTAGTGGTAGTAGTAGCAATGATAGTAGTGGTAGAAGGGGGTAGTAGTATTAGAAGTATTAGTAGTATTTGCAGTAATAGAAGTAGTAGTTGTAGTAATAGTAGTAGTTGCAACAGAACTAGTGGTAGTAATTGTAGTAGTAGCAGTAGCCATAGTACTAGGAGTAGTAGCAGTTGTAGTAGCCGTAGCAACAGCAACAGTAGTAGCAGCAACAGTTGCAACAGTAGCAGTAGTAGCAATAGATGTACTATTAGTAGTAGTAGTAGTAGTAGTGGCACTAGTGGTACTAGTAGTAGTATTACTAGTAGTAGCATCTGTCGTAGCAGTAGTAGTAGTTGTCGTACTAGTAGTGGTAATTGTAGAAGCAATTGTACTATTAGCAGCAGTAATAGTAGTTGTAGTAGTAGTGGCAGTAGTTGTAGGAGTAGCAACAACATTAGTAGTAGGAGGAGTAATACTAATAGTAGAAGTAGTAGTAGTATTTGCAGAAGTAGTAGTATAGTAGTAGTAGTAGCCGTAGTAGTAGCTGCGTTGCAGTAGTAGTAGTCATAGCAGGAGCAATATAACTAGCAGTAGTAGTAGCAACAGCAGTAGTAGTACAAGTAGTAGGAGTAGTAGTAGAACTAGTATTAGTAGTAATAGTAACAACAATAGTAGTAGCAGTAGTAGTGGCAAAAGTAGTAGTAGTAATAGTAGCAGCAGCAATAGTAGTAGTAGTTGCAACTATAGCAGAAGTAATAGGAGTAGTAGTAGTTGCAGTAGCAGTAGTGTGAGTAGTAACAAGAGTAGTAGTAGTAACAGTTATAGTAGTAGCAATAGTATTAGCCAAAGTAGGAGTAGTATAAATAGTAGTAACAGTAGTAGTTCCAGAAAAATTAGCAAAAGTAGTAGTAGTATTAGTAGTAGTCGTACTAGAAGTTGTAGCAGCAGCAGTAGAAGTAATAGCAGCAGCAGTAGTAGTAGTAGTAATATTTGTAGCAGTCGTAGTAGTGGTAGTAATAGCAGCTGCAGTCGTAGTAGTGATAGTGCGAGCAGCGGTAGTCTCCATAGTAATAGTAGTAATAGTAGCAGTAGTAGCAGCAATAGTAGCGGAAGTAGTTGTTGTGGTTGTGGTAGTAGTAGCAGTAGTAGTAGTGGTAGTAGCAGTAGTAGTAATAGTAGTAGTTGTAGTACTACTAGTAGAAGTAGTAGTTGTAGCAGTAGTAGTAGTAGTTGTCATTGTAGTTGTAGGAGCAATAGTAGTAGTGGTAGAAGTAACTATAGAAGGAGTACTATTAGTAGCTGTAGTGGTAATAATAGTAGTAGTAGTAGTAATAGTAGTAGTAGTAGTAGTAGTAGTAGTAGTATCAGTAGCTGGAGTAGTAGAAGTACTATTTGTAGTAGAAGCAACAATAGTAATAGCAGTAGAAGTTGAAGCATCAGCATCGATAGTAGTAGTAGTAGTAGGAGTAGAAGTAGTGTTAGGTGAAGTAGTAGTAGTAATAGTTGCAGTAGTAGTAGCAGAAGTAGTCGTCGTCGTTGTTATTATTGTAATACTTGTAGTATTAGTAGCTGTAGTATTAGTAGCAGTAATAGTAGCAGTAGTTGCAGGAGAAGTAATAATAGTAGTAGTTGTTGTAATTGTAAGAGAAATAGTACTAGTAGTAGTAGTGGTTACAGTAGAAGTAGTTGTAGATGTTGTACTATTAGTAGCAATAGTAGTAATAGTAGTAGTAATAGTAGTAGTAGTAGTAGCAGCAGCAGTGGTAGTAGTAGAAGTAGTAGTAGGTGCCATGCCAGTAGCTGTAATAGTAGTAGTATTAGCAGTTGCAGCAGGAGAAGCGGCAGTAGTAGAAGCATTAGCAGTAGTAGCAGTCGTATCAGTAGTAGTAGTTGCAGTCGTAGTAGTAGTAGTAGTAGCAGAAGTAGTAGAAGTAGCAACAGTAAAAGTAGTAATTGTAGTAGTAGTGGTAATAGTAGCAGTAGTCATATCAATAGTAGTAGTAGTTGCAGTCGTAGTAGTAGTAGTAGCAGAAGTAGTAGAAGTAGCAGTTGCAGTAGTAGTAATTGTAGTAGTAGTAGTAACAACAGTGGTGGCAGTAGTAGTAGTAGTAGTTGCAATAGTAGCAGCAGTAGTGGCAGTTATAGTAGCAGTAATAGTAGTTGTAGTTACTAGTAGTAGTGGTAGTTGCAGTAGTACTAGAAGTAGTAGGAGTAGTCGAAGTAGTAGCAGTAGTACTAGTAGCAGAAGTGGCAATCGTAGTAACAATAGAAGTAGCAGTTGCAGTAGTAGCAGTAGCATCAGTAGTAGTAGTTGTAGTGGTGGTGGTAGTAGTAGTAGTAGCAGTAGTAGCAGTAGAAGTAGCCGCAGTTGCAGTAGTAGTAGCAGTAGTAGTAGTACCAGTCGTAATAGTAGCAGTAGTAATAGTCGTAGTAATAGTAGTAGCGGTACTAGTTGTAGTAGCAGTAGAACTTGTAGCAACACTCCTAGCCATGGCAGTAGTCACTGTAGCTATCATAGCAGTAGCAGTAGCAATAATAGTAGCAGCATAAGTAATAGTAGCAGTACTAGCAGCAGCGTTAGCGGTAGCAGCAGCATTAGTAGTACTAGTTGAAGTAGAAGTAATAGCAGTAGTAGTAGTAATAGTAGTAATAGTAGTAGTGGTGGTAGAAGTAATAGCAACAGTTGAAATAATACTAGTACTATCAATTGTAGTAGTAGTCGTAATCATAGTAGTAATATTAGTCATAGTAGTGGTTATGGTAGGTGTATTACGAGAAGTAGTAGCAGGAGAAGTAGTAGTAGTAGTAGCAGTAGTACCAGTAGTGGTAGTAGTAGAAGTAGCAGCATTAGTAGTAGTAGTAGCAGTAGTAGTAGTAGTACTACTACGACTCTTGCTGCAACTACTACTACGACTACAAGTGCTGCTGCTACTTCTACTACTACTACAACTACTATTGTTGCTATTGCTTGTACTACTACTACTATTGATATGACTTCTACGCGGCAACTAGTATTACGACTGCCAATAATACTACTAATGTTACTACTACAACTGCTACTTCTTCTACTACTACTACTACGACCACTTCAACTACTATTGATACTGCTGCTACTACTGTTGCAACTACTACAACTACTACTACTATTATGGCTACTGCTACTAGTAGTACTACTGCTACTACTTCTGCTGCAACTACAATTACTATTGTTATTGCCACCACAACTACTACTACTAAATATACAACTATTACTGCTTTTACGACTACTGCTACTACAACTACTACTGCTACTACAACTACTATTGCTACTACAACTACTACTACTACTACTTCCACTACTGCTGCTACAACTAACAGTAGTAATAGTAGTAATAGTCGTAATAGTAGTAGTGGTGATGGTAGAAGTAGTAGCAGCAGTTGAAATAATAGTAGTACTATCAATTGTAGTAGTAGTCGTAATCATAGTAGTAATATTAGTCATAGTAGTAGTTATGGTAGGTGTATTACGAGCAGTAGTAGTAGAAGTAGTAGCAGTAGTGGTAGCAGTAGAAGTAGTAGCAGTAGCAGTAGTACTACTACTACGACTTCGAGTGCTGCTGCTACTTCTACTGCTACTACAACTACTATTGTTGCTACTACTTCTACTACTACTAGTATTTCTGCTTGTACTGCTACTACTACTATGCGGCAAATAGTATTACGACTGCCAATAACACTACTAATGTTACTACTACAACTGCTATTTCTTCTACTGCTACTACTACTACTACTACTACTACTACTACTACGACTACTTCAACTACTATTGATACTGCTGTTACTACTGTTGCAACTACTACAACTGCTACAACTATTATTGCAACTGCTACTAGTAGTACCACTGCTACTACTTCTGCTACTGCTACAATTACTACTACTATTGCCACAACAACTACTACTACTAAATATACAACTACTACTGCTTTTACGGCTACTGCTACTACAATAACTACTACTACTACTTCCACTACTGCTGCTACAACTAATACTACTACTGTTACTACTACTACTTCCACTATTGCTACTGCTACTACTACTGCTACTACCACTACAGCTATTGCTTCTATTTCTACTCCAACTTCTACTACTACTACTACTACTACTACTACTACCACCACTACTCCTACTACTACCCCTACTCCTACACCAAGTCCTATTACAACTACTAACTCTAGCACTACTACTACTACTAGCACCACTTGTACTACTACTACTACAACTACTACTATTGCTACATCTACTGCTACTACTAGTACTAGTACTGCTACTACTTTTACTGCTACTACTACAACAACTACTAATGTTGCTGTTGCGGCGACAGCAACACCTAATACAACTGCTACTACTCGTACTTCTATTAGTATTACTACTACTACAACTACAACAACTGCTACTAATACTTCTACTACAACAGCTACTTGTACTTCAACTACTACTACTACTACTACTACTACTAATACAACTAGTACTACAACTATTAGTACTACTACTACTACTACTTCTTCTAGTAGTACTACTAATACTACTATTACTAGTACTACTACTGCAACAACTAATTCTTCTATTACTACTACTACTAATAAAACTGCGACAACTACACTACCACTACTGTTGCTACTACTAGTGGTACTACTAGAACACTTATTACTACAACAACAACAACTATTGCTATTACTACTACTGCTTCTACTACTATTTCAACAACTACTACAACTACTATAGCTACTACTCCTATTATTGCGATTACTAGTAGTTATACTACTGCTACTGCTACTACAACTATAGCAACTACCACAACTGCTACTACTTCTACTACTGTTACTACTACTACTACTACTACTTCAATTTCTACTCCTACTACTCCTACCACTACTACTACGCCTACTACTACTATTACTACTACTACTGCTCCTACTACCCTTACTCCTACACCTACTTCTGTTACTACTACAACTACTACAACAACTGCTAATATTTGTACTACTACTACTAGAACTACTACTGCAACTACTTCTACTACTAGTAGTAGTACTACTACTACTAGTGCTACTACAACTAATAGTGCTACTACTGCTGCTGCTACTGCTGCTGCTACGGATACTACTCCCACTACTGCTGCTACTGCTACTGCTACTATTGCCACTATTGCTACTACTGCCACTATTGCTACTACTAATACTACTACAACAACAACTACCACTACTGTTACTTCCACTACTACTACTGTTGTTGTTGCTGCTACTATGCCTACTACTCCAGCTACTCCAACTATTGCTATTATAGCCACTCCTACAACTACTACTATTGCTACTGCTACTACTCCTATTGCCACTCATACCCCTACTCCTATGACTACTACTACTATTCCTCCTCTCCTCCTCCTCCTCCTACTACTACTACTACTCGTACACCTACTTTTGCTGCTACTTCTACTATGAATGGTACTACTACTGCTACTATAACTAGGACTACCACTCCTACTAAAACTCCTACTGCAACCACTGCTATGACAACTACAACTACTACAACCACTACTACTCCTACTACTGCTACCGCTTCTACTACTACTACCACTACTATTGCTACTTCAACTAGTAATACTACTGTTACTATTGTTACCATTACCACTCCTATTGCTACTACTACTACTACTACAACTACTACTACTACTACTACTACTACTACTAATACTACTACTACTACTACTACTACTACTACTACAAATACTACTATTGCAGCTGCTACTACCGCTACTACTTCCATTACTAGTAAATTGCTACTACCCTTACTCCAATGACTTCTACAACCACTACTACTTCCATTACTAGTAAATTGCTACTACCCTTACTCCAATGACTTCTACAACAACTACTCCTCCTACTACTACTATCACCACTGCTCCAATTACTATTACTCCAACTCCTACTCTTACTACTACTACTAAAACAACAACAACTAATACTACTACTAAAACAACTACTACTAATACTACTTGTACTATAAGAATAACAACAACTTCTACTGCTACACCTACTCCTGCACTTGCCTCTACTACAACTACTCCTACTCCTACTACTGCTACTACGACTCCGACTCATACTACTGCTAGTACTACTACTACTAGCACTACAACAACAACAACAACAACAACAACAACAACAACAACTACAACTACTACTACTACTACTACGACTACTACAACTACTAGTAATAATAATAATACTTCTACTATTACTACTACTACTACTACTACTACTACTATTACTAACACTACTGCTGCAACTATTATTACTACTATTTCTACAACTACTACTACTACAACTACTACTGCTACGTTACTACTACTACTGCTACTACTACTACTATTACTACGAATGCTACTGCTACTTCTTCTACTACTACCACTATTGTTATTACTACTACAACTACTACTTATGTTGCTACTACTACTACTACAACTACTATACCTATTACTACTACTACTAGTAGTACTACTAGTAGTACTACTACAACTTATATTACTACTACAATTATTACCACTACTTATACTACTATTACTACGGGTACTACTACTACTACTACAACTACGACTACTACCGCTATTACT
>RXID01017905.1:0-16309 GCA_005019695.1 Trichopus zeylanicus subsp. travancoricus | reverse complement strand
TAAATAGGAAATTTTATATTTTCTAGAGCCATATATGTGAAAATAAGGTTTTCTCAATCGAATTTGCGATTCAGTTTTTTAGGATACGAGTTTAATTATATTTTTAAAATACTTTGATTCTTCCAAATTTTTTTACATTACGAGATTCAATCTGTATTTTCATTTTTTTAATTAAGTCTCCGAGCAAGTTTTGAATTCTTTTTTAAGAGTTATAACATAGGTAATTAAAATTTTCAAATGTGCAAAATAGCAGAAAAAATTTCAAAGTTTAAGAAAACCCAAAATTTCAAAAAAGATATCAAAGAAATATAAAAGAACCACCCTTGAAAGTTCAGAAACAGAAGAGAAACCCCTAAAAGTTTAAAAAAAAATACAAAATTCATTAAGTTTGAAAAAATTGTAGAAAATCGGTTAAAGTACACAATATCACAAGAAAAACTCTAAAGTCCATAGAAATATCTGAAAACCCCTTAAACTTCATGAAAGTAAAAGAAATCTGACAGACTACAATAAGAACAGGAAAATTCTATTTTAAATATGCAGTTCATTATAATAAGGGGTATATATGCGATAATTAAGATTTTGAAATTGAGTCTTCTATTTTAGTTTTTAACAGGTATATA
Source organism: Trichopus zeylanicus subsp. travancoricus (assembly GCA_005019695.1). NCBI lineage: Eukaryota > Viridiplantae > Streptophyta > Magnoliopsida > Dioscoreales > Dioscoreaceae > Trichopus > Trichopus zeylanicus. The sequence continues at coordinate 15,686 of RXID01017905.1, read as the reverse complement.
AGCGAAAAACATTTTTTTAGGCAATTTTCCTCTTTCAATGATGTTTATACGCGACAATTAAGCCCTTAAGGTTAAATATGAAATTTTATTTTTTCAAGAGAAATATATGTGAAAATCTGGATTTTCTAATCCAATCTGCGATTTAAGTTTTTTAGATTATTACGTTAAATATGGTTTTAAAATACTTTTCTTCTTTCAAATTTCTTACGTTACGAGGCTCAATATGTCGTTACATTTTTTTGAAGTAAGTTTTCCATCAAGTTTGAATTTTTTAAGGGGTGCGCGCAAGTGAATTAAATTTTTTGAAGGGAACAAAAAATGATAAAAATTTTTTGAAAGTATAGAAAACAACAAAATTCCCTAAAAGAATAAAAAGAAAATTTGAAAAACATCTCGCTTGAAAGTTCGAAAACTCAAAGAAAAACCCATCAAACTAAAAAAAATAATACAAAATTCATTAAATTTGCGAAAATTGTAGAAAGTCGGTAAAAGTTCGAAACATCACAAAAGAAAAACTCTATAACACCGTAAAATCGTTGAAATCTCAAATAACCCATTAAACTTCATGAAAGTATAAAAAATCCCAAAAACTATAAAACGATCATTAAAACTGTGTTTCAAATATGCATTTCAATCTCTTATGGGCTATATATGCAATAATTAAGATTTCGAAGTTGAGTTTTTAATTTCAGTTATCAATAAGTATATCTGCTAGAGATATTTTTTTTAGGCATTTTTTCTTTCAAAGGGGTTTATATGCTAAAATTAAGCCCAGTAAGGTTAAATATGAAATTTTGTATTTTCTAGAGCCATATATGGGAAAATCAGGTTTTCTCAATGGAATTTGCGATTTAGTTTGTTAGGATACGAGTTTAAATATATTTTTAAAATACTTTGCTTCTTCCAAATTTTTTACATTACGAGATTCAATCTGTATTTTCATTTTTTAAATTAAGTTCTCCGAGCAACTTTGAATTCTTTTTTAAGAGGTATACATAGGTAAGTGAAAATTCTCAACTGAGGCAAAATATCAGAAAAAAAATTTCAAAGTTTAGAAAAACACAAAATTTCCAAAAAGATATCAGAGAAATATAAAAAAACCACCCTTGAAAGTTCAGAAACAGAAGAAAACCTTTAAAAGTTAAAAAAAATACAAAATCCATTAAGTTTGAGAAAATTGTAGAAAATCGGTTAAAGTACACAATATCACAAGAAAAACTCTAAAGTCCATAGAAATCTCTGAAAACCCCTTAAACTTCATGAAAGGAAAAGAAATCTGACAAACTACAATAAGAACAGGAAAATTCTATTTTAAATATGCAGTTCGTTATAATAAGGGGTATATATGCGATAATTAATATTTTGAAATTGAGTCTTCTATTTTAGTTTTTAACAGGTATATAAGCGAAAAACATTTTTTTAGGCAATTTTCCTCTTTCAATGATGTTTATACGCGAAAATTAAGCCCTTAAGCTTAAATATGAAATTTTATTTTTTCATGAGAAATATATGTGAAAATCTGGATTTTTTAATCCAATCTGCGATATGTGAAAATCTGGATTTTTTAATCCAATCTGCGATTTAAGTTTTTTAGATTATGAGGTTAAATTTGTTTTTAAAATACTTTTCTTCTTTCAAATTTTTTACGTGACGAGGCTCAATATGTTGTTACATTTTTTTGAAGTAAGTTTTCCATCAAGTTTGAATTTTTTAAGGGGTGCGCGCAAGTGAATGAAATTTTTTGAAGGGAACAAAAAATGATAGAAAATTTTTGAATGTTAGAACCCACCAACATCCCTACACGCATAAAAAAGGAAAAATACGAAACCATTCGCTTGAAAGTTCAAAAACTCAAAGAAAAACCCATCAAACTTAAAAAAAAAATACAAAATTCATTAAATTTGCGAAAATTGTAGAAAGTCGGTAAAAGTTCGAAACATCACAAAAGAAAAACTCTATAACACCGTAAAATCGTTGAAATCTCAAATAACCCATTAAACTTCATGAAAGTATAAAAAATCCCAGAAACTATAAAACGATCAATAAAACTGTGTTTCAAATATGCATTTCATTCTCTTATGGGCTATATATGCAATAATTAAGATTTTGAAGTTGAGTTTTTAATTTCAGTTATCAATAAGTATATCTGCTAGAAATATTTTTTTTAGGCATTTTTTCTTTCGAAGGGGTTTATACGCTAAAATTAAGCCCAGTAAGGTTAAATATGAAATTTTGTATTTTCTAGAGCCATATATGTGAAAATCAGGTTTTCTCAATCGAATTTGCGATTTAGTTTGTTAGGATACGAGTTTAAATATATTTTTAAAATACTTTGCTTCTTCCAAATTTTTTACATTACGAGATTCAATCTGTATTTTCATTTTTTTAATTAAGTTCTCCGAGCAACTTTGAATTCTTTTTTAAGAGGTATACATAGGTAAGTTAAAATTTTCAAATGAGGCAAAATATCAGAAAAAAATTTCAAAGTTTAGAAAACCACAAAATTTCCAAAAAGATATCAGAGAAATATAAAAAAACCACCCTTGAAAGTTCAGAAACAGAAGAAAACCTCTAAAAGTTAAAAAAAAATACAAAATCCATTAAGTTTGAAAAAATTGTAGAAAATCGGTTAAAGTACACAATATCACAACTAAAACTCTAAAGTCCATAGAAATCTCTGAAAACCCCTTAAAGTTCATGAAAGTAAAAGAAATCTGACAAACTACAATAAGAACAGGAAAATTCTATTTTAAATGTGCAGTTCGTTATAATAAGGGGTATATATGCGATAATTAAGATTTTGAAATTGAGTCTTCTATTTTATTTTTTAACAGGTATATAAGCGAAAAACATTTTTTTAGGCAATTTTCCTCTTTCAATGATGTTTATACGTGAAAATTAAGCCCTTAAGGTTAAATATGAAATTTTATTTTTTCAAGAGAAATATATGTGAAAATCTGGATTTTTTAATCCAATCTGCGATTGAAGTTTTTTAGATTATGAGGTTAAATTTGTTTTTTAAATACTTTTCTTCTTTCAAATTTTTTACGTTACGAGGCTCAATATGTTGTTACATTTTTTTGAAGTAAGTTTTCCTCAGTTTGAATTTTTACGGGGTGCGCGCAAGTGAATGACATTTTTTGAAGGAAACAAACAAATGATAGAACTGTTGCACGTATAGGAAAACAACCAACTTCCCTAAAAGAATAAAAAGGAACATACGAAAAAACATCGCGCCTTGACAGTTCAAACATCAAAAGACACCCCATAAACTAAAAAAATATACAAAATTCATTCAAATTTGCAAAATAATATAGCAATCGGTTAATTCGAAACACATCATCAAAAAGAAAAAAACTCTATAACACTAAAATCGTTGGTAAATCTCAAATAAAACCATTAACTTCATGAAGGTATAAAACAATCCCAGAAACTATAAAAACGATCATAAACTGTGTTTCAAATATGCATTTCATTCTCTTAGGCTATATCTGCAATAATTGAGATTTTGAAGTTGAGTTTTTAATTTCAGTTATCAAGAAGTATATCTGCTAGAAATATTTTTTTAGGCATGTTTTCTTTCAAAGGGGTTTATATGCTAAAATTAAGCCCAGTAAGGTTAAATATGAAATTTTATATTTTCTAGAGCCATATATGTGAAAATCAGGTTTTCTCAATCGAATTTGCGATTTAGTTTTTTAGGATACGAGTTTAAATATATTTTTAAAATACTTTGCTTCTTCCAAATTTTTTACAATACGAGATTCAATGTGTATTTTCATTTTTAAATTAAGTTCTCCGAGCAACTTTGAATTGTTTTTTAAGAGGTATGCACATGTAAATTAAAATTTTCAAATGAGGCAAAATATAAGAAAAAAATTTCAAAGTTTCAAAAATGACAAAATTTCCATAAAGATATCAAAGAAATATAAAAAAACCACCCTTGAAAGTTCAGAAACAGAAGAAAACCTCTAAAAGTTAAAAAAATACAAAATTCATTAAGTCTGAAAAAATTGTAGAAAATCGGTTAAAGTGCACAATATCACAGGAAAAACTCTAAAGTCCATAGAAATCTCTGAAAACCCTTTAAACTTCATGAAAGTATATGAAATCTCCCAAACTACAATAAGAATAGGAAAATTCTATTTTAAATATGCAGTTCGTTATAATAAGGGGTATATATGCGATAATTAAGATTTTGAAATTGAGTCTTCTATTTTAGTTTTTAACTGGTATATAAGCGAAAAACATTTTTTTAGGCAATTTTCCTCTTTCAATGATGTTTATCCGCGAAATTTAAGCCCTTAAGGTTAAATATGAAATTTTATTTTTTCAAGAGAAATATATGTGAAAATCTGGATTTTTTAATCCAATCTGCGATTTAAGTTTTTTAGATTATGAGGTTAAATTTGTTTTTAAAATACTTTTCTTCTTTCAAATTTTTTACGTTACGAGGCTCAATATGTTGTTACATTTTTTGGAAGTAAGTTTTCCATCAAGTTTGAATTTTTTAAGGGGTGCGCGCAAGTGAATTAAATTTTTTGAAGGGAACAAAAAATGATAGAAAATTTTTGAAAGTATAGAAAACAACAAAATTCCCTAAAAGAATAAAAAGAAAATACGAAAAACATCTCGATTGAAAGTTCAAAAACTGAAAGAAAAACCCATCAAACTAAAAAAAATAATACAAAATTCATTAAATTTGCGAAAATTGTAGAAAGTCGGTAAAAGTTCGAAACATCACAAAAGAAAAACTCTACAACATCGTAAAATCGTTGAAATCTCAAATAACCCATTAAACTTCATGAAAGTATAAAAAATCTCAGAAACTATAAAACGATCATTAAAACTGTGTCTCAAATATGCATTTCATTCTCTTATGGGCTATATATGCAATAATTAAGATTTTGAAGTTGAGTTTTTAATTTCAGTTATCAATAAGTATATCTGCTAGAAATATTTTTTTTAGGCATTTTTTCTTTCAAAGGGGTTTATATGCTAAAATTAAGCCCCGTAAGGTTAAATATGAAATTTTGTATTTTCTAGAGCCATAGATGTGAAAATCAGGTTTTCTCAATCGAATTTGCGATTTAGTTTGTTAGGATACGAGTTTAAATATATTTTTAAAATACTTTGCTTCTTGCAAATTTTTTACATTACGAGATTCAATCTGTATTTTCATTTTTTAAATTAAGTTCTCCGAGCAACTTTGAATTCTTTTTTGAGAGGTATACATAGGTAAGTTAAAATTTTCAAATGAGGCAAAATATCAGAAAAAAATTTCAAAGTTTAGAAAACCACAAAATTTCAAAAAAGATATCAGAGAAACATAAAAAAACCACCCTTGAAAGTTCAGAAACAGAAGAAAACCTCTAAAAGTTAAAAAAAATACAAAATCCATTAAGTTTGAAAAAATTGTAGAAAATCGGTTAAAGTACACAATATCACAAGAAAAACTCTAAAGTCCATAGAAATATCTGAAAACCCCTTAAACTTCATGAAAGTAAAAGAAATCTGACAAACTAGAATAAGAACAGGAAAATTCTATTTTAAATATGCAGTTCATTTTAATAAGGGGTATATATGCGACAATTAAGATTTTGAAATTGAGTCTTCTATTTTAGTTTTTAACAGGTATATAAGCGAAAAACATTTTTTTAGGCAATTTTCCTCTTTCAATGATGTTTATCCGCGAAATTTAAGCCCTTAAGGTTAAATATGAAATTTTATTTTTTCAAGAGAAATATATGTGAAAATCTGGATTTTTTAATCCAATCTGCGATTTAAGTTTTTTAGATTATGAGGTTAAATTTGTTTTTAAAATAATTTTCTTCTTTCGAATTTTTTACGTTACGAGGCTCAATATGTTGTTACATTTTTTTGAAGTAAGTTTTCCATCAAGTTTGAATTTTTTAAGGGGGGCGCGCAAGTGAATTAAATTTTTTGAAGGGAACAAAAAATGATAGAAAATTTTTGAAAGTATAGAAAACAACAAAATTCCCTAAAAGAATAAAAAGAAAATACGAAAAACATCTCCCTTGAAAGTTCAAAAACTCAAAGAAAAATCATGAACCTAAAAAAAAAAATACAGATTCATTAATATTTGCGAAAACTTATAGAAAATCGGTAAAAGTTCGAACATCACAAACGGAAAAAACCCTCGATAACACAACAAATCCCAGCAACTATAAACCTATCATAAAACTGTGTTCAAATATGCATTCATTCTCTTATGGGGTATTATATGAATAATTAAGATTTTGAAAGTGAGTGTTAATTTCAGTTTCCATAAGATATCTGCTCGAAATATTTTTTTACGGCATTTTTTCTTTTCAAAGGGGGTTCTCCGCTAAATTAAGCCCAGTAAGGTTAAATACGAAATTTTATATTTTCTAGAGCCATATATATGAAAATCAGGTTTTCTCAATCGAATTTGCGATTTAGTTTTTTAGGATACGAGTTTAAATATATTTTTAAAATACTTTGCTTCTTCCAAATTTTTTACATTACGAGATTCAATCTGTATTTTCATTTTTAAAATTAACTTCTCCGAGCAACTTGGAATTCTTTTTCAAGAGGTGTACATAGGTAAGTTAAAATTTTCAAATGAGGCAAAATATCAGAAAAAAATTTCAAAGTTTAGAAAACCACAAAATTTCCAAAAAGATATCAGAGAAATATAAAAAAACCACCCTTGAAAGTTCAGAAACAGAAGAAAACCTCTAAAAGTTAAAAAAGATACAAAATTCATTAAGTTTGAAAAAATTGTAGAAAATCGGTTAAAGTACACAATATCACAAGAAAAACTCTAAAGTCCATAGAAATCTCTGAAAACCCCTTAAACTTCATGAAAGTATAAGAAATCTGACAAACTATAATAAGAACAGGAAAATTCTATTTTAAATATGCAGTTCATTATAATAAGGGGTATATATGTGATAATTAAGATTTTGAAATTGAGTCTTCTATTTTAGTTTTTAACAGGTATATAAGCGAAAAACATTTTTTTGAAGTAAGTTTTCCATCAAGTTTGAATTTTTTAAGGGGTGCGCGCAAGTGAATTAAATTTTTTGAAGGGAACAAAAAATGATAGAAAATTTTTGAAAGTATAGAAAACAACAAAATTCCCTAAAAGAATAAAAAGAAAATACGAAAAACATCTCGCTTGAAAGTTCAAAAACTCAAAAGAAAAACTCATGAAACTAAAAAAAAAAAATACAGAATTCATTAAATTTGCGAAAATTATAGAAAATCGGTAAAAGTTCGAAACATCACAAAAGAAAAATTCTATAACACCGTAAAATCGTTGAAATCTCAAATAACCCATTAAACTTCATGAAAGTATAAAAAATCCCAGAAACTATAAAACGATCATTAAATCTGTGTTTCAAATATGCATTTCATTCTCTTATGGGCTATATATGCAATAATTAAGATTTTGAAGTTGAGTTTTGAATTTCAGTTATCAATAAGTATATCTGCGAGAAATATTTTTTTTAGGCATTTTTTCTTTCAAAGGGGTTTATATGCTAAAATTAAACCCAGTAAGGTTAAATATGAAATTTTGTATTTTCTAGAGCCATATATGTGAAAATCAGGTTTTTTCAATGGAATTTGCGATTTAGTTTGTTAGGATACGAGTTTAAATATATTTTTAAAATACTTTGCTTCTTCCAAATTTTTTACATTACGAGATTCAATCTGTATTTTCATTTTTTAAATTCAGTTTTCGGAGCAAGTTTGAATTCTTTTTTAAGAGGTATACATAGGTAAGTTAAAATTTTCAAAGGAGGCAAAATATCAGAAAAAGATTTCAAAGTTTAGAAAACCACAAAATTTCCAAAAAGATATCAGAGAAATATAAATGAACCACCCTTGAAAGTTCAGAAATAGAAGAGAAACCCCTAAAAGTTAAAAAAAAAATACAAAATCCATTAAGTTTGAAAAAATTGTAGAAAATCGGTTAAAGTACACAATATCACAAAAAAACTCTAAAGTCCATAGAAATCTCTGAAAACCCCTTAAACTTCATGAAAGTATAAGAAATCTGACAAACTACAATAAGAACAGGAAAATTCTATTTTAAATATGCAGTTCGTTATAATAAGGGGTATATATGCGATAATTAAGATTTTGAAATTGAGTCTTCTATTTTAGTTTTTAACAGGTATATAAGCGAAAAACATTTTTTTAGGCAATTTTCCTCTTTCAATGATGTTTATCCGCGAAATTTAAGCCCTTAAGGTTAAATATGAAATTTTATTTTTTCAAGAGAAATATATGTGAAAATCTGGATTTTTTAATCCAATCTGCGATTTAAGTTTTTTAGATTATGAGGTTAAATTTGTTTTTAAAATACTTTTCTTCTTTCAAATTTTTTACGTGACGAGGCTCAATATGTTGTTACATTTTTTTGAAGTAAGTTTTCCATCAAGTTTGAATTTTTTAAGGGGTGCGCGCAAGTGAATGAAATTTTTTGAAGGGAACAAAAAATGATAGAAAATTTTTGAAAGTATAGAAAACAACAAAATTCCCTAAAAGAATAAAAAGAAAATACGAAAAACATCGCGCTTGAAAGTTCAAAAACTCAAAGGAAAACCCATCAAACTAAAAAAAATAATACAAAATTCATTAAATTTGCGAAAATTGTAGAAAGTCGGTAAAAGTTCGAAACATCACAAAAGAAAAACTCTATAACACCGTAAAATCGTTGAAATCTCAAATAACCCATTAAATTCATGAAAGTATAAAAAATCCCAGAAACTATAAAACGATCATTAAAACTATGTCTCAAATATGCATTTCATTCTCTTATGGACTATATATGCAATAATTAAGATTTCGAAGTTGAGTTTTTAATTTCAGTTATCAATAAGTTTATCTGCTAGAGATATTTTTTTTAGGCATTTTTTCTTTCAAAGGGGTTTATATGCTAAAATTAAGCCCAGTAAGGTTAAATATGAAATTTTGTATTTTCTAGAGCCATATATGTGAAAATCAGGTTTTCTCAATGGAATTTGCGTTAGTTTGTTAGGATCGAGTTTAAATAATTTTCAACTACTTTGCTTCTTCCAATTTTTTACAATTACGAATTTCATCGTATTTTCATTTTTAAATTAAGTTCTCCTGAGCCAACTTTGAATTATTTTTTAATAGGTATACATAGTAAATTAAAATTTTCAAATGAGGCAAAATATCAGAAAAAATTTTCAAAGTTTAGAAAACCACAAAATTTACAAAAAGATATCAAAGAAATATAAAAAAACCACCCTTGAAAGTTCAGAAACAGAAGAAAACCTCTAAAAGTTAAAAAAAATACAAAATCCATTAAGTTTGAGAAAATTGTAGAAAATCGGTTAAAGTGCACAATATCACAAGAAAAACTCTAAAGTCCAAAGAAATATCTGAAAAACCCTTAAACTTCATGAAAGTATAAGAAATCTGACAAACTAGAATAAGAACAGGAAAATTCTATTTTAAATATGCAGTTCATTATAATAAGGGGTATATATGCGATAATTAAGATTTTGAAATTGAGTCTTCTATTTTATTTTTTAACAGGTATATAAGCGAAAAACATTTTTTTAGGCAATTTTCCTCTTTCAATGATGTTTATACGTGAAAATTAAGCCCTTAAGGTTAAATATGAAATTTTATTTTTTCAAGAGAAATATATGTGAAAATCTGGATTTTTTAATCCAATCTGCGATTGAAGTTTTTTAGATTATGAGGTTAAATTTGTTTTTTAAATACTTTTCTTCTTTCAAATTTTTTACGTTACGAGGCTCAATATGTTGTTACATTTTTTTGAAGTAAGTTTTCCATCAAGTTTGAATTTTTTAAGGGGTGCGCGCAAGTGAATGAAATTTTTTGAAGGGAACAAAAAATGATAGAAAATTTTTGAAAGTATAGAAAACAACAAAATTCCCTAAAAGAATAAAAAGAAAATACGAAAAACATCGCGCTTGAAAGTTCAAAAACTCAAAAGAAAACCCATCAAACTAAAAAAAATAATACAAAATTCATTAAATTTGCAAAAATTATAGAAAGTCGGTAAAAGTTCGAAACATCACAAAAGAAAAACTCTATAACACCGTAAAATCGTTGAAATCTCAAATAACCCATTAAACTTCATGAAGGTATAAAAAATCCCAGAAACTATAAAACGATCATTAAAACTGTGTTTCAAATATGCATTTCATTCTCTTATGGGCTATATATGCAATAATTAAGATTTTGAAGTTGAGTTGTTAATTTCAGTTATCAATAATTATATCTGCTAGAAATTTTTTTTTAGGCATTGTTTCTTTCAAAGGGGTTTATACGCTAAAATTAAGCCCAGTAAGGTTAAATATGAAATTTTATATTTTCTAGAGCCATATATCTGAAAATCAGGTTTTCTCAATCGAATTTGCGATTTAGTTTGTGAGGATACGAGTTTAAATATATTTTTAAAATACTTTGCTTCTTCCAAATTTTTTACATTACGAGATTCAATCTGTTTTTTCATTTTTTAAATTAAGTTCTCCGAGCAACTTTGAATTCTTTTTTAAGAGGTATACATAGGTAAGTTAAAATTTTCAAATGAGGCAAAATATCAGAAAAAAATTTCAAAGTTTAGAAAACCACAAAATTTCCAAAAAGATATCAGAGAAACATAAAAAAACCACCCTTGAAAGTTCAGAAACAGAAGAAAACCTCTAAAAGTTAAAAAAAATACAAAATCCATTAAGTTTGAAAAAATTGTAGAAAATCGGTTAAAGTACACAATATCACAAGAAAAACTCTAAAGTCCATAGAAATATCTGAAAACCCCTTAAACTTCATGAAAGTTAAAGAAATCTGACAAACTACAATAAGAACTGGAAAATTCTATTTTAAATATGCAGTTCATGATAATAAGGGGTATATATGCGATAATGAAGATTTTGAAATTGAGTCTTCTATTTTAGTTTTTAACAGGTATATAAGCGAAAAACATTTTTTTAGGCAATTTTCCTCTTTCAATGATGTTTATACGCGAAAATTAAGCCCTTAAGGTTAAATATGAAATTTTATTTTTTCAAGAGAAATATATGTGAAAATCTGGATTTTTTATTCCAATCTGCGATTTACGTTTTTTAGATTATGAGGTTAAATTTGTTTTTAAAATAATTTTCTTCTTTCGAATTTTTTACGTTACGAGGCTCAATATGTTGTTACATTTTTTTGAAGTAAGTTTTCCATCAAGTTTGAATTTCTTAAGGGTTGCGCACAAGTGAATTAAATTTTTTGAAGGGAACAAAAAATGATAGAAAATTTTTGAAAGTATAGAAAACAACAAAATTCCCTAAAAGAATAAAAAGAAAATACGAAAAACATCTCCCTTGAAAGTTCAAAAACTCAAAGAAAAACCCATCAAACTAAAAAAAATAATACAAAATTCATTAAATTTGCGAAACTTGTAGAAAGTCGGTAAAAGTTCGAAACATCACAAAAGAAAAACTCTATAACACCGTAAAATCGTTGAAATCTCAAATAACCCATTAAACTTCATGAAAGTATAAAAAATTCCAGAAACTATAAAACGATCATTAAAACTGTGTTTCAAATATGCATTTCATTCTCTTATGGGCTATATATGCAATAATTAAGATTTTGAAGTTGAGTTTTTAATTTCAGTTATCAATAAGTATATTTGCTAGAAATATTTTTTTTAGGCATTTTTTCTTTCAAAGGGGTTTATATGCTAAAATTAAGCCCAGTAAGTTTAAATATGAAATTTTATATTTTCTAGAGCCATATATGTGAAAATCAGGTTTTTTCAATGGAATTTGCGATTTAGTTTGTTAGGATACGAGTGTAAATATATTTTTAAAATACTTTGCTTCTTCCAAATTTTTTACATTACGAGATTCAATCTGTATTTTCATTTTTTAAATTAAGTTCTCCGAGCAACTTTGAATTCTTTTTTAAGAGGTATACGTAGGTAAGTTAAAATTTTCAAATGAGGCAAAATATCAGAAAAAAATTTCAAAGTTTAGAAAACCACAAAATTTCCAAAAAGATATCAGAGAAATATAAATGAACCACCCTTGAAAGTTCAGAAACAGAAGAAAACCGGTAAAAGTTAAAAAAAATACAAAATTCATTAAGTTTGAAAAAATTGTAGAAAATCGGTTAAAGTACACAATATCACAAGAAAAACTCTAAAGTCCATAGAAATCTCTGAAAACCCCTTAAACTTCATGAAAGTAAAAAAAATCTGACAAACTATAATAAGAACAGGAAAATTCTATTTTAAATATGCAGTTCATTATAATAAGGGGTATAGATGCGATAATTAAGATTTTGAAATTGAGTCTTCTATTTTAGTTTTTAACAGGTATATAAGCGAAAAACATTTTTTTAGGCAATTTTCCTCTTTGAATGATGTTTATACGCGAAATTTAAGCCCTTAAGGTTAAATATGAAATTATATTTTTTCAAGAGAAATATATGTGAAAATCTGGATTTTTTAATCCAATCTGCGATTTAATTTTATAGATTATGAGGTTAAATATGTTTTTAAAATACTTTTCTTCTTTCAAATTTCTTACGTTACGAGGCTCAATACGTTGTTACATTTTTTTGAAGTAAGTTTTCCATCAAGTTTGACCCCAACTTTTTTTTTACGGGGAGCTGCTCCCTGTGCATTCCTTTTTTGACGGAACACCACTTGCTCGCACCATTTTGCCAGTTAGACCCGCCCAAAAATTCCCTAAAAGAATAAAAAGAAAATACGAAAAACGATCTCGCTTGCAAAGTTCAAAAACTCAAAGAACAACACCCATCAAACTAACAACAATAATACAAATCTTACAATTTGCGAAATTGTAGTAGGAAAAGTCGGTAAAAGTCGCAAACATCCAAACGAAAACTCGAGTACACACGGTAAAATCGTTGATTGAAATCTCAAATAACCCATTAAACTTCATGAAAGTATAAAAAAATCCCAGAAACTATAAAACGATCATTAAAACTGTGTTTCAAATATGCATTTCATTCTCTTATGGGCTATATATGCAATAATTAAGATTTTGAAGTTGATTTTTTAATTTCAGTTATCAATAAGTATATCTGCTAGAAATATTTTTTTTAGGCATTTTTTCTTTCAAAGGGGTTTATATGCTAAAATTAAGCCCAGTAAGGTTAAATATGAAATTTTGTATTTTCTAGAGCCATATATGTGAAAATCAGGTTTTCTCAATCAAATTTGCGATTTAGTTTGTTAGGATACGAGTTTAAATATATTTTTAAAATACTTTGCTTCTTCCAAATTTTTTACATTACGAGATTCAATCTGTATTTTGATTTTTTAAATTAAGTTCTCCGAGCAATTTTGAATTCTTTTTTGAGAGGTATACATAGGTAAGTTAAAATTTTCAAATGAGGCAAAATATCAGAAAAAAATTTCAAAGTTTAGAAAACCACAAAATTTCAAAAAAGATATCAGAGAAATATAAAAAAACCACCCTTGAAAGTTCAGAAACAGAAGAAAACCTGTAAAAGTTAAAAAAAATACAAAATTCATTAAGTTGGAAAAAATTGTAGAAAATCGGTTAAAGTACACAATATCACAAGAAAAACTCTAAAGTCCATAGAAATATCTGAAAACCCCTTAAACTTCATGAAAGTAAAAGAAATCTGACAAACTACAGTAAGAACAAGAAAATTCTATTTTAAATATGCAGTTCATGATAATAAGGGGTATATATGCGATAATTAAGATTTTAAAATTGAGTCTTCTATTTTAGTTTTTAACAGGTATATAAGCGAAAAACATTTTTTTAGGCAATTTTCCTCTTTCAATGAGATTTATACGCGAAAATTAAGCCCTTAAGGTTAAATATGAAATTTTATTTTTTCAAGAGCAATATATGTGAAATTCAGGATTTTTTAATCCAATCTGCAATTTAATTTTTTTAGATTATTAGGTGAAATATGTTTTTAAAATACTTTACTTCTATCAAATTTCTTACGTTACGAGGATCAATATGGTGTTACATTTTTTTGAAGTAAGTTTGCCATGCAAGTTTGAATTTTTTAAGGGGTGCGCGCAAGTGAATTAAATTTTTTGAAGGGAACAAAAAATGATAGAAAATTTTTGAAAGTATAGAAAAAATTAAAATTCCCTAAAAGAGAAAAGAAAATACGAAAAACATCTCGCTTGAAAGTTCAAAAACTCAAAAAAAAAACCCATCAAACTAAAAAAAAAAATACAAAATTCATTAAATTTGCGAAAATTGTAGAAAGTGGGTAAAAGTTCGAAACATCACAAAAAAAAAACTCTATAACACCGTAAAATCATTGAAATCTCAAAAAACCCATTAAAATTCATGAAAGTATAAAAAATCCCAGAAACTATAAAACGATCATTAAAACTGTGTTTCAAATATGCAATCTTCATTCTTTATGGGTCTATATGCAATAATTAAGATTTTGAAGTTGGGTTTTTAATTTCAGTTATTCAATAAGATATCTGCTAGAACTATTTTTTTTAGGCATTTTCTTTTCACTGGGGTTTATATGCTAAATTAAAGGCCAGTAAGGTTAAATATGAAACATTTGTATTTTCTAGAAGCCATATCTGTGAAAACTCAGGTTTTTCTCAATCGACCTTTGCGATTCGTTCTTGTTAGGATAGAGTAACTATATTTTTAAAATACTTTGCTTCTTCCAAATTTTTTACATTACGAGATTCAATCTGTATTTTCATTTTTTAAATTAAGTTCTCCGAGCAACTTTGAATTCTTTTTTGAGAGGTATACATACATAGGTAAGTTAAAATTTTCAAATGAGGCAAAATATCAGAAAAAAATTTCAAAGTTTAGAAAACCACAAAATTTCAAAAAAGATATCAGAGAAATATAAAAAAACCACCCTTGAAAGTTCAGAAACAGAAGAAAACCTCTAAAAGTTAAAAAAAAATACAAAATTCATTAAGTTTGAAAAAATTGTAGAAAATCGGTTAAAGTACACAATATCACAAGAAAAACTCTAAAGTCCATAGAAATATCTGAAAACCCCTTAAACTTCATGAAAGTAAAAGAAATCTGACAAACTACAATGAGAACAGGAAAATTCTATTTTAAATATACAGTTCATGATAATAAGGGGTATATATGCGATAATGGAGATTTTGAAATTGAGTCTTCTATTTTAGTTTTTAACAGGTATATAAGCGAAAAACATTTTTTTAGGCAATTTTCCTCTTTCAATGATGTTTATACGCGAAAATTGAGCCCTTAAGGTTAAATATGAAATTTTATTTTCTAAAGAGAAATATATGTGAAAATATGGATTTTTTAATCCAATCTGTGATTTAATTTTTTTAGATTATGAGGTTAAATATGTTTTTAAAATACTTTTCTTCTTTCAAATTTCTTACGTTACGAGGCTCAATATGTTGTTACATTTTTTTGAAGTAAGCCATCAAGTTTGAATTTTTTAAGGGGTGCGCGCAAGTGAATTAAATTTTTTGAAGGGAACAAAAAATGATAGAAAATTTTTGAAAGTACAGAAAAAATTAAAATTCCCTAAAAGAGAAAAGAAAATACGAAAAACATCTCGCTTGAAAGTTCAAAAACTCAAAAAAAAACCCCATCAAACTAAAAAAAATAATACAAAATTCATTAAATTTGCGAAAATTGTAGAAAATCGATAAA
>RXID01017902.1:0-16086 GCA_005019695.1 Trichopus zeylanicus subsp. travancoricus | reverse complement strand
GTACTAGCAGTAGTAGGAGTAGGAGTAGGAGTAGGAGTAGTAGTAGTTGTAGTTAGAGTAGGAGTAGTAGTAGTAGTGGCAGGAGCAGTAGTAGTTGTAGTAGTATTAGTGCAGTAGTAAGGGTAGGAGTGTGAGAAATAGTAATTGGAGTAGTAGTAGTAGTAGTAGGAGTAGTAGCAACAGTTGGAGTTGGAGTAGGAGTAGTGGAACTTGTGCTAGTAATAGAAATAATAGTAGTAGTAGCAACTACAACAGTAGTAGTAGTAGTAGCAATAGGAGTTGTAGTGGTAATTGAAGTAACAGTAACAATAGTAGTGGTGGTAGCAGTAGTAGAAATAGTAGTAGTTGTTGTAGGAGTAATAATAGTTGTAGTAGTTATAGCAGTTGTACTTGTCGGAGGAGCGGTAGGAGTAGTGGTTGGAGTAGAAGCCACAGTACGAGTTGTAGTAGTAATATTAGCACTAACAGGAGGAGTAGTAGTAGTAGTAATAGTTGTAGTAGCAACAATAGTAGTATCAGTAGTCATTCTAGCTTTAGTAGTAATACAACTACTAGTAGTAGAAGTAGGAGTAGTAGCATTAATAGTAGTTGTAGCATTAGTAGTATTTGTTGTTGTTGTTGTAGTAGTAGTAGTAGTAGTAGTAGGAGCAATAATAGTTGTAGTAGCAGTAGTAGTTGTGGAAGTAATCTAACAGTAGCAGAAGTAGCACTATTAGTAATAGTAGTAGTAGTAGTAGGTATAGTAGTAGTAGTAATAGTAGTAGTGGCAGTAGCAGCAGCGGCAGCAGCAGCAGTAGTAGTTGTAGTAGTAGTAGTAGTAATAGTAGTAGAAGTAGTAGTAATAGTTGTAATAGTAGTTGTAGTGGGAGGAGGAGGAGGAGCAGCAGTAGTACGAGTAGCAGAAGTAGTTGGTGTACAAATTGTAGTAGTAGTTGTTGTCATTGTTGCAGTGGTAGTAGTAGTAATAGTGGTAGAAGTAGTAGCAGTTGTAGCAGTAGTAGTATTATGAGCGGAAGTGGCAGTAGTAGTAGTAAGTAGCAGCAGTCATTGTAGCAGTAGTAGTAGTAGCAAAAGTTATAGTAGTAGGAGAAGTTGTGCTACTTGTAGTTGTAGTAGCAACAACAACAACACTAGTAGTATTTGTTGTAATAGTAGTAGAAGTTTTAGCAGCCCTAGTAGTAGAAGTTGTAGTAGTTGTAGTAGCAGCAGTAGTAGTTGCAGTATAGTAATTGTGGTAGTAGCAGTAGTAGTAATAGCAGGAGTTATGGCAATAGCAATAGTAGTAGCAGTAGTAGTAGCTGTAGTAGCGATAATAGTAGTAGTAGTAGCAATAGTTGCGAAAATAGTTGCAGCAGCAGTAGTAGTAGTATCAATTGTAATAGTGGCTGTAGTAGTAGTAGTAGTAGTATCAACAACAGTAGTGGCAGTAGTAGTAGTAGTATTAGTAATAATAGTAGTAGTAGTAGAGTAGTAATAGCTGTAGTAATAGTGTTAGTAGCAGCAGTAGTAGTAGTAGTAATAATAGTGGTGGTAGCACTAGTAGTAGTAGTAGTAGTAGTAGTAGCAAAAGTAGTAGCAGTAGTACAAGTAGTAGTAGTAGCAAAAGCAGTAGCGGTAGTTGTAGCATCAGTGGTAGCAGCAGTCGTGTTAGGAGTAGGAGAAGTAGTTGTAGATGTAGTAGTAGTAGCAATAACGATAATAGTGGTAGTAGCGGCAGTAGTAATAGTAGTAGTTGCATTAGTTGTCGGAGTAGTAGTAGTTGGAGTAGTAGTAGCAGTAGCAGTGGCAGTTGTAGTAGTAGTGGCTTTAGTAGTAATAGTAGTAGTAGTACTAGTAGTTGCGGAAGTAGTAGCTATAGTAGCTATAGTAGTCACAGTAGTAGTTGTAGCAGTAGCAATAGTGGTAGTTGCTGTAGATCTATTAGTAAGAGTAATAGTAGTTGTAGAAGTTGCAGTTGTAATAGTAGTAGTAGTCGCAGCAGTAGTAATAGTAGTCATAGCAGTAGTAGTGGTAGTCATAGCAAAAGTAATAGTAGAAGTAGAAGCTGTGGCAGTCGTAGCAGCTAAGGCAGTAGTAGCAGTAGTTGTAGTAGTAGTAGGTGTAGTTACAGTAGTAGTAGTAGCAGCAGCAAAAGCAGCAGCAACAGCAGTAGTAGTAACAGCAGAAGTCAAAGTACTTGAAGCTAAAGTACTAGTAGTAGTATTATTAGTAGTGGTAGCCGCAATACTTGTAGTAGAATTAGTAGTTGTTGTGACAGCAACAATAACTGAAGTAGCAACAGTAGTAGTAGTAGTGATAGTAGTAGCACGAGGAGGAGTCGTAATAGTAGTAGTAGCAGTAGTTGCAGGAGTAGTAGTGGTAGTTGTGGTAGTAGTAGTAGTAGTAATAATAATAGTAGTAGCAGTAGTAGTAATTGTGGTCGTAGCCGCAACAGCTATGGTAACAGAAGTAGTAGCATTTATACTAGTAGGTGTAGTAATAGTACTAATACTTGTAGTAGTTACAGTTATAGTTGTACCTGTAGTAGAACATGAAGTATTAGTTGTAGTAGTAGTAGAAGTAGCAGTAGTAGTAGTAGTGGGAGTAGCACTTGTAGTGATAGCTGTAGTAGAAAAATTAGTAATAGTAGTACAAATAGTAGTAGTAGCAGAAGTAGTAGTAATAGGAGTAGCAGCCATAGTAGTAAGAGTTGTATTAGGAGTGGGGTGAGTAGTTGTAGATGTAGTAGTAGTAGCTTCATCAACAGCAGCAACAAGAGCAGTAGGAGTAGTAGCAGTATTATCAGTAGTCTGAGAGTAGCAATAGTAGTAGTAGTAGTAGCAATGACAGTAGTAGTGGTAGTAGTTGCAGTTTGTGTAGCAGTAGTATTGTTAATAGTAACAATAGGAGCTTTAGTAGCACTAGTAGTAGTAGTCAAAACAAAAGTAGTAGCAGTAGAATAAGTAGTAGTAGAACTAGAAGCAGTAGCAGTAGTAGTAGCAGTCATTGTAGCAGCAGTTCTAGTAGGTGTAAGAGATGTAGTAGTACTATTAGTAGTGGCAGTAGCAGTAGCAACAACAATAGCAGAAGCCACAACAGCAATAGTAGTAGTAGGCAGCAATAGTACTCAAAGCTACAGTAGTAGTAGTCATTGTATTAGAAGTCATACTCGCAGTACTAGTACTAGTCGCAGTAGTAGCAGCAGTAGTAGTTGTGGTTGTGACAATAGCAGCAGTAGCAATAACAGTAGTAGTACTAGTAGCATTAGCTGTAGCAGTCCTATAACTTTTGGCAGTAGCAGTAGAAGTAGTAGCAGGATAGTAGTAGTTGTGGTAACAGCAGCAGCAGCTGTAGTAGAAGAAGTAGCGCAGTTATAGTAGTAGAAGCAATAGTAGTACTACTACTAGTAGTAGTTGTAGTAGTTGTTGTAGCAATAGTAGTAGAAGTAGTATTTAGTTTTAGTGGTAGTAGAAGTAGTGGTATTAGTAGTAGTTGTTGCTGTGGTAGTAGTAATAGCAGTAGTAGTAGAAGTAGTAGTAGTAGTAGTAGCAGTAGTAGCAGTTGTGGTAGTAATAGTAGAAGTAATAGTAGCAGAAGTAATAGTAGTAGTAGTACTGGTCGTAGTGGTACTAGCAGTAGCAGTAGTTGTTGTTGTAGTAGTAGTTGGAGTACTAGCACTAGCAGTAATAGTAGTAGTAGTAGTAGTTGTAGTAGTAGCAGTAGTAATAACAACAATAGTTGTAGTAGTAGTAGCAATGGCAATAACAACAGTAGTAGCAGCAGTAGTAGTAGTACTACTACTAGTAGTAGTAGTAGCAGCAGCAGTAGTCGTACTAGTAGTAGTAGTACTAGCAGCTGTAGTAGTACTAGTAATAGTAGTAGTAGGAGGAGGAGTAGTACTAGTAGTAACAATAGTAGTAGTAGTAGCAATAGTAGTAGCAGTAGTAGTAGTAACAATGGCAAGCACAACAGTTGTAGTAGTGGTAGTTGCCGTAGCAATAGCGGTAGCGGCAGTCGTAGCCGTAGTAGTACAAGTAGTAGCTGTAGTTTGTGTAGTAGTAGTAGTAGTAGTACTGACAGTAGTAGAAGTAGTAGTTTTTGTTGTTGTTGTAGTAGTGGTAGTAGTAGTAGTAGTTGTGGTAGTGTTAGTAGTGGAAGTTAGTAGTAGTAGTTGTGGTAGTAGTAGTAGTAGTAGTAGCAATAGTTGTGGTAGTAGTTGTTGTTGTAGTAGTAGTAGTAGTAGTAGTAGTAGTAGTAGTAGTATTAGGAGTACTCGTACTAGTAGTAACATTAGTTGCAGTAATAGTAGCAGTAGCAATAGTGGTAGTATTAGTAGCAGCAGCATTAACAACAGTGGCAGTAGTAGCAGTAGGAGTAGTTCTGGTATGTACCGTAATTGTAGTAGTAGCAGCAACAGTAGTAGGAGTAGTAGTATTAGTAGTAGTTGTGGTAGTAGTAGTAGTAGTAGCATTTGTAGTAGTAGCAGTAGCGCCAGCAGTTGCAGTAGGTGTAGTAGTAGTGGTAGTAGTAGTAGCAGTAGTAGTAGTAGTAATAGTAGTAGTACTGGTGCTAGCATTAGGAGTAGCACTAGTAGTAACAATAGTAGAAATAGCAGCAGTACTAGTATTAGTAGAAGTCGCAGAAGCAGTACTAGTTATTGTTGTAGTAGTAACTATAGTAGAAGTAGCAATAGTAGTAGCAGTTGTAGAGGAAGTATTAGTATTGCTAGTAGTAGCAGCAGTTGTAGTAGCTGTAGTTGTTGCAGCAGTAGCAGTAGTTGTAGCAGCAGTAGCAGTAGTTGTAGTAGAAGTAATAGTGGTAGTAGCAGCGGAAGCCATAGAAGTTTTAGTAGTAGTAAAGGTAGTGCTAGTAGCATTAGCGTAGTAGTAGTAGTAGTGGTGGTGGTGGTGGTGGTGGTGGTGGTGGTAGTAGTAGTAGTAGCAGTAATAGCAGTTGTAGCAGTACTAGCAGTAATAGCAGTTCTAGTAGTAATAGTAGAAGTAGTTGTAGTAGAAGTAGTAGTTGTTGTTATAGTAGTAGTAGTCGGCGAAGTAATAGTAGTAGTAGCAGCAGCAGCAGTAGTAGTAGTAGCAATAGTAGTAGTAGTAGTAGAAGTAATAGAAGTAGCAATTGTTGTAGAAGTTGTTGTCATAGTAGTATTCATACTAGTAGTAGTTGTAGTAGTTTTAGTAGTTGTTATTGTTACAGTAGTAGTAGCAGTAGCACTAGTGGTAGTTGTAGTATAGCAAGAGTAGCAATAGTAACAACAGTTGTAGTAGTGGCAGTAGGAGTTATAGCGGTAGTAGTAGTAGCAGTAGTAGTACTAGCACTACTAGTAGTAGTAACAACAAAAGTTGTTGTACTAGTAGTGTTTGTAGTAGCTCCAATAGTAGCAGTGGCAGGAGTAGTAATTGTACTAGTAAAAGCAGTAGCAATAGTGGTTGTGGTAGCAGTAGTAGCAATAGCAACAATAGCAGCAATAGTAGTAGTTGTAGTAGCTGTAGTAGTAGCAGTGGTGGTGGTAGAAGTAGTAGTAGTAGTAGGAGAAGTTAAGTTGTAGCTATAGTCATAGTCGTCGTAGTTGTTGTAGTAGTAGTAGTAGTAGTAGAAGTAGTAGTAGCTGTAGTGGTAGCAGTAGGAGAAGTATGAGTAGTAAGTATAGCAGCAACAATAGTTGTAGAAGTAGTAGTAGTTGTTGTAGTTGTAGTAGCAGCAGCAGTAATAGTCGTACCAGAAATCATCGTCGTAGTAGTAGTAGCTGTAGAAGTAGTTGTCACAATTGTAGTTGGGGCAGTAGTAGTAGCTGTAGGCGAAGTAGTAGAAATAGCAACAATAGAAGTACTCGTAGGAGAAGTAGTAGTAGTAGTAGTAGTAGTAGTAGTATTAGTAGTAGTAGCTGTGGTAGTATTAGTAGTATTAGTAGTAGTAGTAGTATTAATAGTACTAGTAGTAGAAGTAGTAGCAACTGAAGTACTAGTAGGAGAAGTAGTAGTAGTATTAGTAGTGGTATTAGTAGTAGTAGTAGAAGCAGTAGTGGTAGCAGTTGTAGTCATGATAGTAATAGTAGTATTAGTACCAATAGTAGCAGTAGTAGTAGTAGAAGAAGTAGTAGTAATAATAGTAGTGCTAGAAGTAGTAGTAGTAGTAGTAGTAGTAGTAGCAATAGTAGTAGTAGTAGTAGTAGTAGTAGTAGTAGTAGTAGTAGTAGTAGTAGTAGTAGTAGTAGTAGTAGCAGCAGTAGCAGTAGTAGTAGTAACAGTAGCAATAGTTGTAGCCGTAGTTGTAGTAGAAGTTGTAGTAGTAGTGGTTCTGGTAGTAGTAATATTTGTAGTATTAGGAATACTAGTACTTGTAGTAACATTTATGGCAATAGTAGTAGTAGCATTAGCGTAGTAGTAGCTGTAGTAGTAGAAGTAGTAGTTGTAGTGTATGAAGTAATATTTTTAGTCGCAATAGTAGTAGTACGAGTAGTAGTAGTAGCAGTAGTACTTGTAGTTGTTGTGGTGGTGGTAGTAGTAGTAGTAGTAGCATTAGTTGTAGCGGCAGCAGCAGTAGCAGCAGCAACAATAGTAGTAGTAGTTTTAGGAGTAGCACTAGTAGTAATAGTAGTTGTAGCAGCTGTAGTAGTATTAGTAGTAGTAGTCATAGTACCTATAGTTGTAGTACTAGCAGCAGCAACAGCAGTACTAGTTGTTATTGTCGATGTAGCTGACGTAGCTGTAGTAGCTACAGTAGAGGTAACAACAGTTGTAGTAGTTGTAGTAGTAGTATTAGTCGTAGCAGTAGAAGCAGTAGTTGTAGTAGAAGTAGTTGTAGCAGCAGTAGGAGTGGTTGCACAACCAATAGTAGTGGCAGTCACGGTAGAAGTGGTAGTTGTTGTAGTAGTAATAGAGGTATTACTAGTAGCATTAGCACAGTAGTAGTAGTAGTAGTAGTAGTAGTTGTAGTTGTTGTTGTTGTTGTTGTTGTTGTTGTAGTAGTAGTAGTAGCAGTACTAGCAGTTCTAGTAGTAATTGCAGAAGTAGTAGTAGCAGAAGTAGTAGTTGAAGTAGTAGTAGCAGGAGCAGTAGTAGTAGTCGACAAAGTAATAGTAGTAGTAGTAGCAGCAGTAGTTGTAGTAGTAGTAGTAGTAGTAGTCGTAGTTGTCGTAGTAATTGTAGCAATAGCAGGAGAAGTTGATGTAGTAGTAGTGTTCATAGTAGTAGTAGTTTTAGTAGTTTTATTAGTATTAGTTCTCACAGTAGTAGTAGCAGCAGCAATATTAGTAGTAGCAGTAGTAGCTGTGGAAGAAGTAGTAGTAATGATAGCAGTTGCACTAGTAGTAGTAGTTGTAGTAACAGTAGAAATTATTGTACTAGTAGTAGTAATAGTAGCAGCTGTGGTTTTATTTGAAGTAGTAGTAGTAGTAGTAGTAGCTATAGTAGCAGTAGTGGTAGTAGTAGTAATAAAAGAAGTTGAGCTATTGCTATTGCCATAGTAGTTGTAGTACTAGGAGTCGAAGTAGTAGTAGCTATAGTGGTACTCGTAGAAGAAGTACTGGTAGTAGCTGTAGCAGTAGCAACTGTTGTAGAAGTAGTAGTAATAGTAATAGTAGTAGAAGCAGTGGTAGCAGTCATACTAGTAATAGTCGTAGTAGTAGTAGTAGTAGTGGTAGTTGTAGTAGCAATAATAGCAGTAGTACTAGTTGTAGTACTAGGTGTAGAAGTATTTGCAGCAATTGTAATTGTGGCAGTAGTAGTAGCTGTAGGCGAAGTAGTAGTAGGACTAGTTGTAGTAGTAAGTGAAGTAGTAGTAGTAGTAGTAGGAGAAGTAGTATTAATAGTAACAGAAGCAGTAGGGGCAGCCGCAGTAGTACTAGTAGTAATAGTAGTAGCAGTAGTAGTAGTGCGAGTAGTAGTAGGAATAGTAGTAGTAGTAGTGGTAGTAGTAATGGTAGTAGTAGTAATACTAGCAGCATTAGTAGTTGTACTAGTAATAGCAGAAGTAGTTGTAGGAGAAGTAGTAGTAGTCGGTGAAGTAATTGTGGTAGTAGTAGTAGCGTAGTAGCAATTGTAGGGTAGTTGCAGTAATAGTAGTAGTTGTTGTTGTAGAAGTTGTTGTCATAGTAGTATTCATAGAAATAGTAGTTGTAGTAGTCTCAGTAGTAGTAGTTGTTAAAGTAGTTGTAGCAATAGCTTTAGTAGAGTAGCAGTAGTAGTAGTAGTAGCAGTAGTAACAGTAGCAGTAGTAGCTGTTGTAATAGTAGTACTAGCACTAGCAGTAGTTGTAATAGTAGAAGTTGTTATGCTTGTAGTGTTAGTAGTAGCTGCAGTAGTAGTAGTGGTAGTAGTAATAGTTGCAGCAAAAGGAGTAGCAGTAATAGTTATGGTAGTAGTCGTAGCAGCAGCAGTAGCAGTAGTAGTGGCTATACTAGTAGTAGAAGTAGTAGTAGTAGTAGTAGCAGTAGTTGTAGTAGCTGTAGTACGAGTAGAAGTAGTGGTAGAAGTAGTAGTAGTAGTAGTAGTTGTAGATGTAAGTGGTAGTAGTAGGATGTAGTAGTAGTAGTGTTGGAGCTGTAGCAATGGTCGTAGTATAAGCAATAGAAGAAGTAGTAGCAGTAGGTGAAGTAGTAGAAGTAGTAGCACTAGAAGTAGTAGTAGAAGAAGCTATAGTAGTAGTAGTTGTTGTTGTGGTAGGAGAAGTAGCATTAGTTGTAGTAGAAGTAGTAGTAGCTGTAGCAATAGTAGTGGTAGTAATAGTAGTAGTAGCAGCAGCAGTAGTAGTAGTAGCAGTAGTAGGAGAAGTAGTACTAATAATTGTAGTACCAGTAGTAGTAGTTGTCGTAGTAGTCATGGTAGTAGTAGTAGTTGTAGTAGCAGTAGCAGCAGCAGCAGTAGTGGTAGTAGTAGCATGAGTAGGAGCAGCAGTAGCAATAGTAGTAGTAGAAGTAGTAGTAGTAGAACTAGTACTAGTAGTAGGAGTAGGAATAGCAGTAATAGTGGTAGTAGTAGTAATAGGAGGAGGAGGAGGAGGAGGATTACTAGTTATAGTAGTAACATTAGTAGCAGTAGTAGCATTACTAGGAGTAGTAGTAGTAGTACTAGCAACAATAACAACAGTAGCAGTTGTAGTTGTTGTAGTAGAAGTAGTAGTTTTGGTATATGAAGTGGTATTAGCAGTAGCAGAAGTAATAGTTGGAGTAGTAGTAGTAGTAGTCGAAGCATTAGTAGTGGCAGCAATAGCTGTAGTAGTAGTAGTAGTAGTAGCATTCGTAGTGGCAACAGTACCAACAACAACACCAGCTGCAGTAGCAGTAACAGTAGTAGTATTAGGCATAGCACTAGTAGTAACAGTAGTAGCAGTAGCTGCAATAGTAATATTAGTAGTAGTAGTCGTAGTAGCAATAGTTGTAGTAGCAGTATTGCTAGTTATTGTCATAGTAATAGTTGACGTAGCTGTAGTAGCTGTAGTAGAAGTATCGGTAGTAGTAGCAGTTGTAGCAGTAGTGTTAGTCGTAGCAGTAGCTGCAGTAGTTGTAGTAGCAATAGTAGTGGTAGTGGTAGTTGTAGCAGTAGTAGTGATAGGATTGGAGATTTAGTAGTAGTAGAAGTAGTAGCAGTAGTAGTAGTAGCAGTTGCAGAAGTAGTAGGCCAAGTAATAGGAATAGTAGTATTCGTAGCAGCAGCAACAGTAGTAATAGCAATAGTAGCTGCAACAACCATAGCAGTACTAGTTGCCGCAGTAGTAGTAGCAGTAGTTGTCGCAGTAGTAGTAGTAGAAGTAGTAGTAGTAGTTGCAGTTGTAGTTTTAGTCATAGTAGTAGCAGCAGTAGTCGTTGTAGTTGTAGAAGTAGTAGTTGTAGAGGTAGTTCTGGTTGCATTAGATTAGTAGTAGTAGTTGCTTTTTAGTACTAGTAGCTGAAGTAGTAGTAGTAGTAGTAGTAGTAGCGGATGCAAAAGTAGTAGTAAAAGCAGTAGTTGTAGTAGTAGTAGTAGATGTAGTAGTAATAGCAGTAGTAATAGTGGTTGGTGAAGTAATAGTAGTAGTAGTAGTTGGAGTAGAAGGGGGAGTAATAGTAGTAGTTGTAGTTGTTGTTGTTGTTGTTATCGTAGTAGTAGTAGTAGCACTTACAATAGTAGTAGTAGTAGCAATAGTAGCAGTAGTAGTAGTTGCAGTTGTAGCAGTAGTAGTAGCGGCAATAGTAGTAGTAGTAGCAATGGTAGTTGCCGTGGTATTCGTAGTAGCAGTAGTAGTAATAGTAGTAGTAGTACTATTAGTAGTAGTAGTAGTAGTAGTAGTAGTAGGCATTGTAGTAGTAGTAGCAGCAGTAGTAATAGTCACAGTTGCAATAGCGATGGTAGTAGTAGTCGTGGTGTTAGTAGTAGCAGAAGTCGTAGTAGCAGTTGTGGTGCTAGTAGCAATAGTATAATTACAAATTATAGTCGTAGCAGTAGGAGGAGGATTAGTATGGGTAATAGTAGTAGTACAATTAGTAATAGTAGCATTGGTAGTAGCAATAATAGTAGCTATAGTTGTAGCAATAGTAGTAGTAGGAGTAGCAGGAGAAACAATAGCAGCAACAACAACTATGGTAGTAGTAGTAGTAGCAGTAGTAGCAATTGTAGTAGTAATAGTAGAAGTAGTAGTAGCAAAATTAGTAGTTGAAGTAGTAGTAGAAGGAGTAGTAGTAGTAGTCGGCGAAGTAATAGTAGTAGTAGCAGCAGCAGTAGTTGTTGTTGTAGTAGTAGTAGTAGTCATAGTTGTAGTAGTAATAGTAGTAGTAGCAAGAGAAGTTGATGTAGTTGTAGTGTTCATAGTAGTAGAAGTTGTAGTAGTTCTAGTAGTATTAGTTGTCACAGTAGTAGTAGTAGTAGAAATATTAGTAGTAGCAGTAGTAGCTGTAGAAGTAGTAGTAGCAGCAGGAGTAGTAGTAGCAATAGTAGCAGTAGCACTAGCAGTAGTAGTAACAGTAGAAATTGTTGTACTAGTAGTAGTAGTAGCAGCAGCTGTTGCTTTATTTGAAGTAGTAGTAGTAGTAGTAGTAGTTATTGTAGCAGTAGTGGTAGTATTAGTAGTAGGAGAAGTTGAGTTGTAGCTGTTGCCAAAGTAGTAGTAGTACTAGGAGTCGACGTACTAGTAGCTATAGAGGTACTAGTAGAAGAAGTACTGGTAGTAGCTGTAGCTGCAGCAACTGTTATAGAAGTAGTAGTTATAGTAGTTGTAGTAGTAGCAACAGTGGTACCAGTCATACTAGTAATATTCATAGTAGTCGTAGTAGCAGTAGTAGCTATAGTAGCAATAATAGCAGTAGTACTAGTTGTAGTAGTAGCTATAGAAGTATTTGTAGCAATTGTAGTTGTGGTAGTAGTTGTAGCAGTAGGCGAAGTAGTAGTAGGAGTAGCAGTAGGCGAAGTAGTAGTAGGAGAAGTAGTAGTGGTAGTAGGAGGAGGAGGAGGAGGAGGAGAATTAGCATTAATAGTAATAGAAGTAGGAGGAGGAGGAGGAGGAGGAGGAGGAGAATTAGCATTAATAGTAATAGAAGTAGTAGTAGTAGTGGTAGTAATCGTAGTAGCAGTCATAGTAGTAGCATTAGTAGTGGCAGGAGGAGTAGTAGTGATAATAGTAGCAGTAGTGGTTGTAGTAGTGGTAATAGTAGTAGTACTTGCAGCATTAGTAGTTGTAGTAGTAATAGTAGAAGGAGTAGTAGCAGAAGTAGTAGAAGTAGAAGTAGTAGTAGTAGTCGGTGAAGTAATTGTGGTTGTATTAGTAGCAGTAGCAGCAGTAGTTGGGGTAGTTGTAGTAATAGTAGTAGTTGTTGTTCGAGAAGTTGTCGTCATAGCAGTATTCAGAGTAGTAGTAGTTGTAGTAGTTTCAGTAGTAGTTGTTGTTAAAGTAGTAGTAGCAATAGCATTAGTAGAGTAGTAGTAGTAGTAGTAGCAGTGGTAATAGTACCAGTAGTAGTAGTAGTAATAGTAGTACTAGCACTAGCAGAAGTTGTGACAGTTAGAAGTTGTTATGCTAGTAGTGTTAGTAGTAGTTGTCGTAGTAGTAGTAAGAGTAGTAATAGTAGTAGTAAAAGCAGTAGCAGTAATTGTTATGACAGTAGTCATAGCAGCAGCAGTAGCAGTAGTAGTGCCTATAGTAGTAGTAGAAGTAGTAGTAGTAATATCAGTAGTTGTAGTAGCTGTAGTACTAATAGAAGTAGTGGTAGAAGTAGTAGTCATTGTTGTAGATGTAGTGCTAGTAGTAGGAGTAGTAGTAGCAGTTGTAGCTGCAACAATGGTTGTAGATGTAGTAGCAATAGTAATAGTATTAGTAGCAGTAGCAGTAACAGTTGTACTAGTAATAGTCATAGTAGTAATAGTAGATGTAATAGCAGTAGTAGCAGTAATAGTTATAGCACTTACTACAGTAGTAGTCGTAGAAGTAGTGGAAGTAGTAGCACTAGAAGTAGCAGTAGGCAAAGTAGTAGAATTAATAGAAGTAGTATAAGTAGTAGAAGTAGTATAAGCAGTAGAAGTAATAGTAGCAGTAGGCGAAGTAGTAGACGTAGTAGCACTAGAAGTAGTAGTAGGAGAAGCAGTAGTAGTAGTACTAGTTGTTGTCATAGGAGAAGTAGTATTAGTTGTAGTAGAAGCAGTAGTAGTGGTAGTAATAGTAGTAGTAGTAGAAGTAGTAGTTGTACTAGTAGTAGGAGAAGTAGTAGTAATAATTGTAGTATTAGTAGTAGTAGTAGTAGCAGCAGTAGTAGTAGTAGTGGTAGTAGTAGTAGTAGTAGTAGTAGCGTGAGTAGTAGCAGTAGTAGCAATAGTAGTAGTAGTAGTAGTAGCAGGAGAACTAGTACTAGTAGTAGGAGTAGGAGTAGGAGTAGTAGTGGAAGTGGTGGTGGTGGTGGTGGAGGTGGTGGTGGTGGTGGTGGTGGTGGTGGTGGTAGTAGTAGTAGTAGTAGTAGGAGGAGGAGGAGTAGTAGGAGTATTAGTTATAGTAGTAGCATTAGTAGCAGTAGTAGCGTTACTAGCAGTAGTAGTAGTAGTACTAGCAGCAATAACAACAGTAGTAATTGTAGTAGTAGCATTAGTAGTAGTTGTAGTTGTAGTAGTAGAAGTAGTAATTGCAGCATATGAAGTGGTATTACTAGTAGCACAAGTAATAGTAGGAGTTGTAGCAGTAGTAGTTGTTGTGGTAGTAGTTGTAGTAGTCGTAGCATTAGTAGTGGCAGAAATAGCTGTAGTAGTAGTAGTAGTAGTAGTAGTAGTAGCGTTAGTAGTGGCAACAGTAGTAGCAACAACACCAGCTGCAGTAGTAGTAGTAGTAGTAGTATTAGGCATAGCACTAGTAGTAACAGTAGTAGCACTAGCAGCAGCAGCAGCAGCAGCAGTAGTAGTAGTCATAGTAGCAATAGTTGTAGTACTAGTTTTGCTAGTTGTTGTCATAGTAGCAGCTGACGCAGCTATAGTAGCTGTACTAGAAGTATCTATAGTAGTAGCAATTGTAGTAGTAGTCTTAGTTGTAGCAGTGGCAGCAGTAGTTATTGTCGCAAAAGTTGTAGTAGTAGTAGAAGTAGTTGTAGTAGCAATAGTAGTGGTAGTGGTAGTTGTAGCAGTAGTAGTGATAGCATTGGAGCATTAGTAGTAGTAGAAGAGTAGAAGTAGTAGTAGCAGCAGCAGTAGTAGCAGTAGTAGCGGTTGCAGAAGTAGTAGACCAAGTAATAGCAATAGTAGTATTCGTGGCAGCAGCAACAGTAGTAATAGCAGTAGTAGTAGCAGTAGCAGTAGTAGAATTAGTAGTAGTAGTTGCACTTGTACTATTAGTCATAGTAGTAGCAGCAGTAGTCGTAGTAGTTGTAGAAGTAGTAGTTGTTGAGGTAGTTCTAGTTGCGTTAGAGTAGTAGTAGTTGTTGTTGTTGTAGTACTAGTAGTTGCAGTAGTAGTATTAGTAGCAGTAGTAGCGGATGTAGAAGTAGTAGTAGAAGCAGTAGTTGTAGTAATAGTAGTTGTAGATGTAGTAGTAATAGTAGTAGTAATAGTGGTTGCTGAAGTTATAGTAGTAGTAGTAGTAGCAATAGTAGTAGTAGTAGTAGGAGTAGTAGAAGAAGTAATAGTAGTAGTTGTAGTTGTTGTTGTTATGGTGGTAGTAGCAGTAGCACTTGCAGCAGTAGTAGTAGTAGAAGTAGAAGCAGTAGTAGCAGCAGCAGTTGTTGTAGTTGTAGCAGTTCTAGCAGTAGTAGCAGCAGCAATAGTAGTAGTAGTAGCAGTGGTAGTTGCCGTGGTATTCGTAGCAGTAATAGTAGTAGTAGTAGTAGTAGTAGTAGTAGTAGCAGCAGTATTAATAGTCACAGTTGTAGTAGCAATAGTAGTAGTAGCCGTAGTTTTAGTAGTAGTAGAAATCGTAGTAGTAGATGTGGTGCTACTAGCAATAGTATGATGAATAATAGTAGTCGTAGCAGTAGGAGCAGTAGTAGTATAGGTAATAGTAGTAGCGGTATTAGCAATAATAGCAGCTGTAGTTGTAGCAATAGTAGTCCTAGGAGTAGTAGGAGAAACAGCAGCAACAACAAAAACTATAGTAGTAGTAGTAGCAACAATAATAGTAGTATCAGCGACAGTACTAGTAGCAGGAGTAGTAGTTGTTGTTGTAGTAGTAGTAGTAGCAGTTATAGCAGTAGTAGTAGCAGTAGCTGTAGTAGGAACATTAGAAGTGGTTGTACTAATTGTGTTAGTAGTAGTAGTAGTAGTAGTAGTAGTAGTAGAAGTTGGAGTAGTTGTAGTAGTAGTTGTAACAGTTGTTGTAGTAGAAGAAGTAGTAGTAGAAGAGCAATAGTAGTAGTAGTTGTAGGAGTGGTACTTGTAGTAGTAGTAGTAGCAGTGGTATTAGTCATTATAGTTGGGGTAGTAGTAGTAGTAGCAATGGTAGCGGTAGTAGTTGTAGTTATTGTAGTAGTAGCCATGGTTCGCAGTTTCGGCCGAAACCCTATTTTAGGTTTTGGTTAGGATTTACTATTCATTACTGTTCATCTTCACCAACGAACGCGGGCGGGAGCGCATGCGAGCTCGAGCGTGCGAGAGCGGGAGCTCGTCGGGCTCGCGCGCGGGGGGTGGGAGCTTGCCGAAATCACGCACTGGGGTGGGAGCTTGCCAAGGTCGATCGCGCGGGGGCGGGAGCTCGCCGAGCTTGCGCGCACAAAGGCGGGCGGGCGGGAGCTGACCGGGCTTGCGTGGGTAGGCGGGCGGGAGCTCGCCGAGCTCACGCGGGCAGGGGGGGGGGGACGGGGGTGGGGGGGGGGGGGGGCGGGGCGTGGGGAGGACCTCGCGCCGGCTTCGTGTCCGAGCCCAAGGGCCCTGCACACTCGCTAGTCTACCACCGCTCCCTCGCCTATCTCGTGTCCTCACCGACCTGACCCGTATTCCCGCAAGATGAGACCGACTTTACGCTAGGGCCAGCGCTATTGCCAATTTGATTTCAACGTCCTTATCAGTTTCTGTCAGATACTGTTCATGTACATAATATTATTCCCATAATTATTCGTTATTTTTTAAAATTTTTAAACATATTATAATTTTTTAATTAGAAGTTAAAAAATAATTGAAATAAAGTTAAATTTTAGTCAAACTATAATTTTCATTTTGGACCCTCGATGTATGGTTATACTTCAGAACCGCTATCACGAGATCGTGCAGAGCTAATTGTTCTGGCTCATATGCCTACATATGCTCGTCGGAATCATCCAGGTACTGAATTTGTAATTCCACACCCAGATGTTCCAAACTCAACTGATGATGATTATGATGATTAGTTGTATTATCTTAGAATTTATAAATTATGTATGTGTGAAGTACATTTTAATGAAAATTTAAATGTGCTTATGTTAATTTTTAACTTTTAATCATATTCATATATTTCTTGTATGTTTTTTAATACACTCATATATATTAAAAGTAGACTATATCAGTAACTAACTATCAAAATTAATTTTAATTAACTAAAATAATATTTAATATTATGATAAAATTAAGTATAAATTCATTCCTAATTTTTCAAATTTTTTCAAATTTTTTTTAATATTTTATCATATTTTTAATTTGAAGTCAAAGTACAGTCAAAATATAGTCAAACTCTGGTCAACACCCA
>RXID01017901.1:0-18501 GCA_005019695.1 Trichopus zeylanicus subsp. travancoricus | reverse complement strand
AGAAGTAGTAGTAGTAGCTGTAGTAGTAGAAGTAGTAGTCATAGTAGCACTAGTAGTAGTAGTAGTAATAGCAGTTGTAGCAGCAGTACGCGTAGTTGTAGTAGTCATAGTAGTTGCTATAGTAGTAGATGTAGTGTTGGTAGAAGTAGTTGTTGTAGAATTAATAATAATAATAATAATAATAATATTATTATTATTATTATTATTATTATTATTATTAGTAGTAGTAGTAGTAGTAGTAGTAGTGGTGGTAGTTTTAGTAGTAGTAATAGGAGTAGTAGTTGTAGAAGGAGTAGCAGTTGTGGTAGTAGTTGTAGTGGTAGTAGTGGTAGTTGTTGTAGTCAAAGTAGTAGCATTATCGTATTAGTAGTAGAAGTAGTAGTAGTAGTCGTAGTACAATAAGTATTAGTGGTAGTAGTTCAAGTAGTGGTAGTAGCAGAAGCAACAGTAGTAATAGTAGTTGCAGTGGTTGCAGTAATAGTAGTATTAGAAGCCGAGGTAGTTTTGATAGTAGTTGTAGTAGTAGTTGCAGTAGCAGTAGTAGTAGTCGTAGTAATAGTAGTAGCAGTAGTAGTAGCAATAGTAGTAGTAACAATAGTAGTAGCAGGAGTAGCAGTAGCAGTAGTAGTTGTAGCATAAGTAGTAGCAATAGTAATAGCAGTAGGAGAAGTGGCAGTAATAGCATTTGTAGTGGTGATATTAGTAGTAGCAGGAGCAGAAGTAGCAAACATAGTAGTCAAAGTAGTACCAGCAACTGTAGAAGCAGTAGCAGCAACAGTACTAGTTGGTAGAAGTAGTAGTATTGGTAGTAGTAGCAGTAGTAGCAATAGTTGTAGCAGCACGAGTAGTAGTATTTGTAGCTATAGTAGAATTAGTAGTAGTGGTAGTAGTAGTAGCGATAGTAGTTGTGGAGGTTGTAGCATTAGTAGCAGGAGTAGTAGTAGTAATAGCAATAGTTGTAGTGGTAATATTAATAGTTATGGTTGTAGTTTGAATAGCAGTAGCAGTAGCAATAGTAGCAATTGTAGCAGTAGTAGCAGTAGAAGTAGTAGTAGCAGTTGTTGTTGTAGCAGTAGTATCAGTAGTATCAGTAGTGGTAGTAGTAGTTGTAGTAGTAGTATAGCAGTAGTAGTAGTTGGAGAAGTAGTGGGTGTAGTAGTCATAGCAGTGGCAGCCACGACAGTAGGAGCAGCAGCAGCAGTAATTGTAGTAGTAGCAATGATTGTAGCAGCAGTAGTAGTAAAAGTAGTTGTAGTTGTAGAAGCAGTAGCAGCAACAACAACAACAGTTGTAGTAGTAGTAGTAGTAGTAGTAGTAATAATAGTACTAGCAGCAGCAGTAGTGGCAGCAGTAAAAGTTGTAGTAGTAGTAGTAGTAGCGGTAGTAGTAGCAGCAGCAGCAGCAGTAGTACTGGTAGTAGTAGTGGTAGTTGCAGCTGCAGTAGCCACAGTAGTAGTAGTAATAGCAGTAGTAGCAGTAGAAATATTAGCAGTTGTCGCAGTAGTAGTAGTAATAGTAGTAGCAGTAGCTGGAATAATAGTAACTGTCGCAACAGGAGTGGTAGTTGTAGATGTTGTCGAAAGAGTAGCAGTGTATTAGTAGTAGTAGCATTGGCATTAGTAGTAGTCATAGGAAATGTTGTAGTTGTATAAGTATCAACAACAACAACAACAGTAGTAGAAATAGTGGTAGTATTAGTAGTAACAACAACAGCAGTTGTAATAGTGGTTGTAGGAGGAGTAGTAGTAGTAATAGTAGCCGTAGTAGTAGTAGTAGTAGTAGTAGTAGTAGTAGTAGTACTAGTTGTCGCAGTAGTTGTACTAGAAGTAGTTTTAACAGCAGCAGTAATGGCAGTAGTAGTAGCAAGAGTAGTAGCAGTAAAACTAGTAGTAGTAGTAATAGCGACAGTAGTAGTAGTAGTTGTAGTAGTAGTAGTAGTAGTAGTAGTAGTAGCAATAGTAGTAGCCATAGTAGTAGCAAAAGTAAGAGAAGTAGTAGAAGTAGTAGTAGTAGTGGTAGAAGTAGTCACGTTAGTAGTAGCAGTAGAAGAAGTTGTCGTAGTAGTAGTAGTAGGAGAAGTAGTTTTAGTAGCAGCAGCTGCTGCAGTAGTTGTAGTAGTATTAGTAGTAGTACTAGTAATAGTAGTAGTAGTAGTAGTAGTGATAGCAGCAGCCGCAGTAGTAGTAGTATCTGTCACAGTACTAGTAGTGGTCATTGTAGTAGTAATAGTAGCAAAAGTAATAGTAGCAATAGTAGTAGCAGTAATAGTAGCAATAGTAGTAGCAGTAGTAGTAGCAATAGTAGCAGGAGTAGTAGTAGTAGCTATAGAAGCCGCAACTGCAGCATAAGTATTTGTAGCAAAAGTAGTATTAGTGGAAGTAATAGTAGTAATAAAAGTAGTAGTGGTAGTGGTAGTAGTAGTAGCAGCAGCAGTAGTAGTCGTAATACGAGGAGTAGTAGTGATTGTAGCAGCAGTAGCATTAGCTACAGTAGTAGTAGCAGCAGTAGTAGTAGTAGCAACAACAATGGTAGTAGTAGTAGTAGCAATCGTAGTAGTAATTGTTCTAGTTGTAGCAGGAGTTGTGGTAGTAGCAGTTGCAGTAGTTGAAGTAGTAGTCGTAGTAGCCGCAGTAGTCACAGAAGTCGAAGTAGTAGTAGACATAGTAGTAGTCATTATAGCAAAAGCAATAGTAGTGGTAATAATATTAGTAGTTGTTGCAGTAATAGTAGCAGAAGTAGAAGTAGGGGGAGAAAATGTAGTAGTAGCAGTAGTAGGAGTGGTAGTAGTTGTAGTAATAGTGATGTAGTAGTTGTAGCAGTGTTAGTAGTCATAGTAGTAGTAGGACTAGTAGTAGAAACAGCAATAGTAGCGGTAGTTGAAGTAGTAGCAGGAGCAGTAGTAGTAGTAGCAGTTACAGTTGTAGCTGTTGCATCAATCGTAGTTGCAATAGTAGTAGTAGTTGTAGTATTAGCATTAGTTGCCGTAATAGCAGCAATAGTATTAGTAGTAGTAGTTGTAGTAGCAGAAGTAGTTGTAGAAGTAGTAGTAGTAATAGTAGTAGTAGTAGTAGTACTAGTCACAGTAGTAGTGGCAGTAGTAGTAGAAGTAGTAGTAGTTGATGTAGTAATAGAAGTAGTAGTAGCAGTAGTTGTAATAGGAGGGGGAGTAGTCATAGTAGTAGTTGTTGTTGTTGTTGTAGTAACAGTAGCAGTAGTAGAAGTAGTAGTAGTAGTAGTAGTAGCAGTAACTGCAGTAGTAGTTGGAGAAGTAGTAGTCATTATTATTGCAGGAGAAGTAGTAGTAGTTGTGGTAGTTCTTGTTGTACTACTAGTAGTAGCATTGGATGTAATAGTGGTTGTATTAGCATTTGTTATAGTGGTAACAGTTGTAGTAGAAGCATTAGTAGCTTCATTCATTGCAATAGTAGCAGAAGCAGTCGGAATAGTAGCAGTAGTACAGTTGTAGTAGTAACAGTTATAGCCTTAGCAACAGTAGCAGTAGCACTAGTAGTAGTGTAGTAGTATTAGAAGCAGTTGCAGTGTAGGAGCAGTAGAAGTAGTAGCAGTAGCAGTAGTGGTAGGAGAAGTCATAGTCGTAATAGTAGCGGTAGCAACAACAACAATAGTAGTAGTAGTAGTAGTAGTAGTAGTTGCAGGAAAAATAACAACAAGAAATGTACTAGCATTACTAGGAGTACTAGTAATAGTATTGGTAGCCACAGTAGTAGTAGTGGTGGTGGTGGCAATAGCAGTAGTAGTGGCAGTAGTTGTTGTAGTAGCAGTAGTAGTAGCAATAGTAGTACTACTAGTAGTAGTAGTAGTAGCAAAAGTAGTAGAAGTAACACTAGTTCTTACAGTAGCAGCTTTAGTTATTGAGGTAGTAGCAGCAGTAGCTGCTGTAGTAGGAGTAGTAGTAGTAGTAGCAGTTGAAGTTATAGTTGTTGTGCTAGTAGTAAGAGAATTAGCAGTAGCAGTAGTAGTTTTAGTAGATGTAGTAGTAGTAGTAGTAGTACTAGTACTTGTAGCAGTAGTAGTAGCAGTAGTAGCAATTGTAGTAGCTGTAATAGTAGCAGGAGTTGTAGTAGCAGTAGTACTAGTAGTAGCAAAGGTAGTAGTAGTAGTTGTTGTAGCAGCAATACTTGTGGTCACAGTAGTAGTAGCAATAGTAGTATTTGCAGCAGCAATATTTGTATGCGAAGTAGGAGTAGTAGTATTATTAGCTACGGCAGCAATAGTCGAAGCAACAGTCATAGCAGTAGTTGTAGTAGTAGCAATAGTAGTAGTAGTGATAGGAGAAGCGGTAGTGGCAGTAGTAGTAGTAGTGGTGGTGGCAGCACCTGTACTAGTAGTAGTAGCCGGAGTAGTAGTAGTGGTTGTGGTAGAAGTAGTAGTAGAAGTAGTTGTAGTAGCGGTAGTGGTAGGAGTAGTAGTTGTAGTAGTCGGAGTAGCAGTAATAGAAGTAGTAGTTGCAGTACTAGTAGTAGCAAGAGTAGTAGTAACAGCAGCAGTAGTAGTGGAAAAAGCAGTAATAGTATTGGCAGCAGCAGCAGTAGTAGTAGCCATAGTACTGGCGGTACTAATAGTAGTAGTAGTAGTACCAACTGCATTAGTAGCGGCGGTAGTAGTAGCAGTTGTCGTAGTAGTACTAGTAGTGGCTGTAGCAGTAGCAGCAGTAGTGGTGGTAGTGTAGTAGTAGTAGTTCGATTAGTAGTAGTAGTAGTAGTAGCAGTGGCAACAGTAGTATTTGTAATAGTAGTAGCAGTCGTAGTTGCAGTAGTAGTTGTAGCAGTAGTCGTGATTATAGTAGCAGTAATAGTAGTATTAGTAGGAGGAGTAGTAGAGTAGTAGTAGTAGTAGTAGTAGTAGTTATTGTTGTTGTGGTAGTGCTAGGTGCAGCAATAGAGACGACAGTAGTAGTAGTTGCAGAAGTAGTAGTAGTAGCAGCAGCAGTAGTGGTCATTGCAGTATTAGTAATAGTAGTAGTTGTTGTTGTAGCAGGAGGAGTAGTAGCAGTAGTAGCAGCCACAGTAGTAGTTGTAGCAGTGGCAGTAGTAGTAGTATTAGTAGTAGTAGTAGCAGCAGTAGTAGTAGTGGTAGTAGTAGTAGAAGAAGCAGTAGTAGTAGGAGCAGCAACAATAGTAGTGGTACTAGTTGTAGTAGCAGTAGTAGTTGCAGTACTATCAATAATTGCAGTAGTATTTGTTGTAGTTGCAGCAATAGCAGTACTATTAGCATTAGTAGTTGTAGTATTTGTAGTTGTAGTACTTGTAGTAGCAGTAGGTGGACTTGTTCTTATTGTAGTACTAGTAGTAGGAGTTACAGTAGTAGCAGCAGTTGTAGTAGTAGTTAGTTATAGTAATAGTAGTAGTAGAAGTAGTATATGTAGTAGTAGAGCAGTAGTATTAGTGGGAGTAGTAGTAGTTGTAGTAGTAGCAGTTGTGGTAGTAGTAATAGTTATTTTGATTGAAGCAACAATAGTATGTGTAGTAGCAGTAGAAGTAGTTGTAGTAGTAGAAGGAATACTAGTAGTTGTAGTAGCAGCAGTAGTATTAGTAGCAGTAGCAGTAGTAATAATAGCAATAGTAGTTGTAGTACTAGCAGTAGCAACCGTAGTGGATGTAGTTGTTGAAGTAGAGGTAGTAGTAGAAGCTGTAGTAGCTTCAATAGTAGTATAGTAGTAGAAGTAGTTGTAGTCATAGTAGTAGTAGTATTCGTGGTAGCAGTAGTAGCAATATTAGTTGTAGTAATAGGAGTAGTAGTAGCCATAGCCGTAGCAGTAGTAGTAGTCACAGTAGTAGTAGTAGTAGTAGCGGTATCAAAAGTAGTAGTAGTAGAAGTAGTAATAGAAGTTGTAATAGTAGTAATAGTAGTAGTAGTTGTTGTTGTAATAGCAGTCGTAGTAGCAGTAGTAGTGGTAATAGGAGGAGGAGTAGTAGTAGTTGTAGCAAAAGGAGAAGTAGTAGTAATAGCAGCAAAAGTAGTCACAGTTGTTGTATTAGTAGTAGTAGTGCTAGTAGCAGTTGTAGAAGTAGTAGGAGTCGTAGTAGCAGTAGGATTAGGTGCAAGGGAAGGAGTAGTAGTAGGAGTAGAAGAAGTAGTTGTAGTAGTAGTACTAGCCGTTGTAGCAGCAAAAGTAGCTGCAATTATTATGGTAGTAGTAGTGGTAGCGGCAATACCTGTAGTAGAAGCAGAAATAGCAGTAGTACCAGTAGTAGTAGCAGTAGTCATCGTAGAAGTAATAGTAGGAGTAGCAAAATTTGTAGTAATAGTTGCAGTAGTAATAGCAGTAGTAGTTATTGTGAGAGAAGCTGTAGTAGTAGCAGTAGCAGTAGTACTACACGTAGAAGTTGTAGCTATTGTAGCAGTAGTTGTAGGAGTAGTAGGAGTACTAGCAATGGTGGTAGCAATAGTAGTAACAGAAGTAATAGTAGTCGTAGTAGTAATAGTGGTAGTTGTAATTCTATTAGTATCTATAGTAATTGTATTAGTAATAGTAGTATCGTAATAGCAGTATTAGTTGAAGTAGTAATTTAGTAGCTGAAGTAGTAGTCATAGTATTAGTAGTAGTAGTTGTTGTAGAAGTAGTAGTAGTAGGAGTACTATGAGTAGTAGTAGGAGTAGCCGTTGTATCAGTAGTTGCGGGAGTTGTAGTAGTTATTGTACTAGTCGTAGAACTAGAAGCAGTAGTTGCAATAGTCACAATAGTAGTGGTAGTCGTAGTGGTTGTAGTAGTATGAGAAGTTATAGAAGTATCATTGGTAGCTGTAGTAGTAGTTGTAACAGTAGTAGTAGTAGTAGTAGTAGCTACAGTAGTCGTAGCAGTAGTAGTACTAGCTATAGTATTAGCAAGAGAAGTAGCAGTAGCAGTAGTAGTAGCAGTAGTAGCCGTTGCAATTGCAGTAGTAGTAGCACCAGTAGTAGTAGTAGTAGTAGTAGTAGTAGTAGCAGTAGTTGTAGTAGTAGAAGTAGTAGGGGCAGTAGTAGGAGGAGTAGTAGTAGTACAAGTAGTAGTAGAAGTAGTAGGGGCAGTAGTAGGAGGAGTAGTAGTAGTTGCAGTAGTAGTAGTAGTTGGAGAAGTAGTGGGAGTAGTAGTATTAATAGTAGCAATAGCCATAATCGTACCAGTTGTAGTGGTATTAGTAGTAGTAGCAGTAGTAGTATAAGCAGCAACAACAACAGTAATGGCAGTAGTAGGAGTAATAGTAGTAATAATAAGAGTAATAGTAGTAGTCGTGCCGATAACAATAGTCGCAACTGTAGTAGTAGTTGTGGTGGTAATAGTAGTAGTACTAGTTGTAGTAGCAGCAGTAGTAGTAGTAATAGTGGTAGTAGTAGTAGTAGCAGCAATAGCAGTAGTAGTTGTAGTAATAACTGCAGTAGTAGTAGCAATAGCAATAGTAGTTGTGGTAGTAGTAGTAGTAGTAGTAGTAGTAGCAACAACAACAACAATAGTAATAATAGCAGTAGTAGGAGTAATAGTAGTAATAATAAGAGTAGTTGTAGTAGTCGTGGCGGTAGCAATTAGTAGTTGTGGTAGCAGTGTTAATCGTAGTAGTAGTAGTAGTAGTAGTAGTAGTAGTTGAAGGAGGAGGAGGAGGAGGAGGAGGAGGAGGATGAGTTGGAGGAGGAGGAGGAGGAGAAGGAGGAGTAGTGGTGGTGGTGGTGGTGGTAGTAGTAGCAATAGCAGTAGTAGTTGTGGTAATAACAGCAGTAGCAGTAGCAATAGTAGTAGTAGTTGCGGTAGTAGTAGTACTAATAGCTATAATACTATTAGTAGCAGTAGAAGTAATGGAATAAGTAGTAGAAGTAGTAGTAGTAGTAGTAGTAGTAGTAGTAGTAGTAGTAGTAGTGGTAGTAGTAGTAGCGGTAGTAGTGGTGGTGGTAGTAGTAGTGGTTGTGGTGGTAGTAGTAGTAGTAGTAGTAGTGTGGTGGTGGTAGTAGTAGTAGTAGTAGTTTTAGTAGTATAGCTAGTAGTAGTAGTAGTAGTTGTGGTAGTAGTAGGAGTAGTAGTAGGAATAGGTGTAGGAGAAGGAGTAATAGTAGTAGTAGTAGTAGTTGTTGTTGTAGTAGTACTAGTAGTAGTAGTAGCAGTAGCAGTAGCAGTAGTAGTAGTAGGAGTAGTTGTAGTAGCCGCAATACGAGTTGTGGTGGTAGTAGTAGCAGTAGTATTAGTAGCTATTGTATTAGTAGTAGTTGTCGTAGTAATAGTAGTAGGAGGTGGAGCAGAAGTAGTAGTAGTTCGAGTAGTAGTAGCAGAAGTAGTAGCAGCAGCAACAGAATTAGTAGTTGTTGCATTAGTAGTTATAGTAGTAGTCCTTGTAGTAGCAGCGGAAACAGTCATAGTAGTTGTAGCAGTGGTAGCAGTACTAGCAGTAGTACAAGTACTGCAAATAATAGTAGTAGTAGTGTTAGTGGTAGTAGTAGTAGTAGTAGTAGTAGTAGTAGTAGTAGTACTAGTAGCAGCAACCAAAGAATTACTAGTAGTTGTAGTAGTTATAGTAATATTAGTTGTTGTAACAGTAGTAGTTGTAGCAGCAATAGTAGTAATAGTCATAGTAGTAGTAGGAGTAGTAGTTGGAATAATATTAGTTGTAGTAGTAGTAGTCATAGCAGTATTTGTAGTGGTAATAGTAGTAGTAGTAGTAGTTGTTGTTGTTGTAGTAGTAGTAATAGTCGTAGTAGTAGGAGTGGCAAAAGCAGTCGCAGCAGCAGCAATACTTGTCGTTGTAGCAGGAGCAGTAGCAGTTGTGCTAGTAGTTGCCATAGTAGTAGCAGTAGTAGCTGTAGTAGTAGTAGTAGTATTATTTGTAGTAGTAGTGGAAGTAATAGTAGTAGTTATAGTCGTAGTAGTAGTTGTTGTAAAAGTTGGTTTTGGAGTAGTAGTCATAGTTGTATAGTAGTAGTAGTAGTTGGAGTAGTAGTTGGCATAGTAGTAGGAGTTGCTGTAGGAGTATTAGTAGTAATACTAAAAGTAGCGGTAGTAGTAGTAATAGTAAAAGTTGTAGTAGTTTTAGGAGTAGTAGTTGTTATTGTAGCAGCAGCAGCAGCAGTAGTAGTTGTAATAGCAGCAGCTATGGTAATAGTAATAGCTATAGTAGTTGTCATACTAGTAGCAGTAGTGGTAGTAGTTGTTGTATTGGTAGTAGTAGTAGTAGCAGCAGCAGTAATATGAGTAGTAGCAGAAATAGCACAAGTAGGAGTATTAGCAATAGTTGTTGTAGTAGTAGTGGTAGTAGTAGTAGTAGTAGCACCATTAGTTGTAGTCGCAATTGTAGTTGGAGTAGTTGTAGTAGTAGTAGTAGAAGTAGTTGCAGCATAAGTAGAAGCAGTAGTAGTGGTAATAGTAGTAGTCATAGTAGTAGCAAAAGTAGTAGTAGTAGTAGTGGTAGTTGTAAAAGTCAAAGCCGTGGTGGTATTAGTAGTAGCAAGAGTAATAGTTATAATAGCAGTTATAGCATTTGTAGCAACAATAGCTGTAGTAGTAGTACTACTACTCGTAGCGGAAGTAGCAATAGTAGTGGTACTAATAATAATAATAGCAGCAGCAGCAGTAGTGTAGCAGTAGTAGTAGTTGTGGCAGCAGTAACAGCATCAGTAATAGTAGTCATCGTAGTAGTAGTAGTGGCAGCAGTGGCAGCATCAGTAATAGCAGTCATGGTAGTAGTAGTAGTTGTTGTTGTAGTAGTAGTAGCTGTTGTTGTAGTAGTAGTAGCAGCAATAGTAGCTACTGCAACAGTGGTAGCAATAGTAGTAGTAGTATTAGTAGTATTAGCAACAGTTGCAGTAGTAATTATTGTTGTTGGAGTAGTTATAGTAGCAGTTGTCATAGCAGTACTAGCAGCATTATTAGTAGTAATAGTGGTGGAAGCGTTAGCAAAGGTAGTAGTAGTAATTGTAGTAGTAGTAGTTGTTATAGAAGTTAATGCAACAACTGTTGTAGCTATAGTCGAAGTAGTTGCGGTAATAGTAGTAGTAGTAGTAATAGTAGTAGTAGTAGCAGTAGTAGTGGTACGAGTAGTGCTAGTTGTTGTAGAAGGGTGGCACTAGTAGTAGTAGTAGTAATAGCAGCAGTAGTAGTAGTAGTAGTTATTGTAATAGACGTAGTACTAGCAGTAGTAGTAGTTGTTGTTGTAATAGACGTAGTACTAGCAATAGTAGTAATAGTCCAAAAAGTATTAGTAGTAGCAGTAGGAATAATAGTAGTAGCAGTAGTAGCAAAAGTGATAGGAGTAGGAGTATTAGCAGTAGTAGCAGTAGCAAAAGTTGTAGTCGTTGTAGTAGTAAAAGTAGTAGTAGCAGTAGCAATAGTTGTGGCAGATGTAGTAGTAACAGAGGTAGTAGTAGTAGTAGTAGTTGTTGTTGTTATAGGAGAACTTGTAGTAGAAGTAGTAGTAGAAGTAGCATTCGTTATTGTAGTAGTAGTACTAGTAGTAGTAATAGATTTATTTTTGTAGTAGTAGCAGTTTTACTGGAGGTAGAAGTAATGGAAGTAATTGAAGCCGTAGTAGCTGTGGTAGGTGTCGTAGTAGCAGTCGTAGCAGTTGTAGCAGTAGTTGCAGAAGTAGTAGTTGTAATAATGCCAGTAGAAGTAGTAGTAGTGGTGGTGGTTGTAGTAGTAATACGTGTACTAATAATACTAGTAGTAACAGAAGTATTATTAGTTATAGTATCAATTTTAGTATTAGCAATATTAGTAGCAGTGGTTACAGTATTTGCAGAAGTAGTAGTCTTAGCAATAGTAGTAGTGGTATGAGCTGTAGTATTAGTAGTAGGAGTAGCATCAGTAGTAGCGGTGTTAGTAGTAGCATTAG
This sequence comes from Trichopus zeylanicus subsp. travancoricus, assembly GCA_005019695.1. Taxonomy (NCBI): domain Eukaryota; kingdom Viridiplantae; phylum Streptophyta; class Magnoliopsida; order Dioscoreales; family Dioscoreaceae; genus Trichopus; species Trichopus zeylanicus. The sequence goes on along the minus strand of RXID01017901.1, from coordinate 7,690 downwards.
AGCAGCAGTAGCAGTAGTAGTAGTTATAATGTCAGCGGTAGTAGTAGTAGTAGCAGTAGTGGGAGCAATAGTTGCAGCAACTATAGTAGTAGTAGTAGTAGTAGTAGCAGGGGCTGGATTAGGACTAGTTGTTGTAGTACTACTAGTTGGAGTATTTGTAGTGGCAATAGTAGTTGTAGTAGTTGTAGTGGTAGTAGCAGTAGTAGTAGAAGTAGTATTAGGTGTGGTAGTTGGAGCAGAAGTTGGAGTTGGGGTAGTAGTAGTTGTAGTTGTAATAGTAGCAGTAGTGGTTGTGGTAGTAGTCTTAGTACTAGTATGAGTAGTGGAAGTAGTAATTGGCATAGTAGTAGAAATAGCATTAGTAGCAGTACTAGCAGTAGTTGTTGTTGTTGTTGTTATTGTTGTTGTAGTAGTAGTTGTTATTGTTGTAGTAGAAGTAGTCATTGGAGTAGGGATAGTTGTAGTAGTAGGACTGGTAGAAGTAGTAGTAATTGTAGTAGAAGTAGTAGTAGCAGTAGAAATAGCAGTAGTAGTAGTTGTCATAGTAGTAGTAGAAGTAGTAGCACTAGTAGTCGTAGTAGTAGCAGCAATGGCAAAAATAAAAGAAGTAGGTGTAGTTGTTGTAGTATTACAAGTAGTGGTAGTAGTAGTAGTAGTTGTTGTTCTAGTAGTAAAAGTAGTAGTAGCAGCAGCAGCAGTAGTAGTAGTATAACAAGTAGTGGTAATAGTAGTAGCAGTAGTAGTTGTAGTAGTAGAAGAAGCTGTAACAATAGTAGAACTAGTAAGTGTAACTGTAGTTGTTTTAGTAGAAGAAGTAGTAGGAGGAGTAGTAGTAGTAGCAACAATAGAAATAGTTGTAGTAGTGGTGGTGGGGCTGGCGGCGGCGGTAGTAGTAGTGCAGTAGTGGCCACGGCAGTAGTAGAAGTAGTTGTAATAATAGTAGAAGTTACAACTATAATAGTACCAGCAACTCTAATAGTAGTGTTAGTAATAGTACTAATAGTAGGAGTGGTAGTAGTAGTAGTAGTTGAAGTATAAGGAGTAGTAGTCGGAGTAGGTATGGCAGTAGTAGTAGTAGAAGTAGTAGTACTAGTGGTAGTAGTTGTCGAAGTAGTAGTAGTAGTGTTAGTATTAGTATTATTAGTACCATAAATAGTAGTTATAGCAGAAATAGTAGTAGTATTTGTAGTAGTACTTGTAGTAGCAGTAGTTGATGGACTAGTAGCAGCAGCAGTTGTCCTAGAAGTTGAATTAGAAGTACTAGTAGCAGTAGTTGTTGTTGTTGTTGTAGTAATAGTTGCAGTAGTAGCTATAATAGTAGTAGTAGTAGTAGTAGTAGTAATAGTAGTAGTAGGAACAATACTAGTAGTGGTCATAGTAGTAGTTGCAGTACTAATAGTAGTAGTAGTGGTAGTAGCAGTGGTTTAGTAGCAGTAGTAGAAGTAGGAGTTGGAGTAGGAGTAGTAGTAGGCATAGTACTAGTTGGAGTAGTAGTAGCAGTGGGAGTTGGAGTAGGACTAGTTGTAGCAGTAGTAGGAGTAAGAGTAAGAATAGTAATAGTCGTAGAAGAAGTTTTTGTTGTTGTTGTTGTGGTAGTTGTAGTAGTCGTAGGCGGAGGAGTGTTAGTAGGAATAGGAGTTGGCGTATCAAAAGTTGTAGGATTTGGGGTAATAGTAGTAGTAGTAGGAGGAGTACTAATACTAGCAGAAGTATGAGTAGTAGTAGTAGTAGTAGTAGTAGTAGTTGTTGTTGTTGTTGTTGTTGTTGTTGTTGTTATTGTTGTCATTGTAGTTGAAGTACTATCAATAGTAGTAGTTGTAGTGGTAGTACTAGTCATCATAGTAGTAGAAGTAGAAGTAGTAGTTGTAGAAGTAGCCATAGCATCACCTAAAGTAGTACCCGTAGTAGTTGTAGCAGTATTAGTTGCAGTAGTAATAGCATTTGTATTAGTGGTCATAGTAGTAGGAGTCAAAGTTGGAGTTGGAGTTAGAGTATGAGTTGTAGTTGTTGTAGTACTCTAGTAGGAGTTGTGGTAGTAAAAGTTATAGGTGTGGGAGTAGCAGTAGTAGTAGTTGTTGTTGTTATTGTTGTTGTTGTTGTAGATATAGTAGTGGTAGTACTACTAGTAGTAGTAGCAGTAGCAGCAAAAGTAGTTGTAATAGTAGTAGCAGTTATTGTAGCAGCCGCAGTTGCATTAGTAGTCCTAACAGTAGTAGTAGTAGTAGTAGTAGTAGTAGTAGTAGTAGTAGTAGTAGTAGTAGTAGTAGTAGTCGTAGTCAAAGTGATAGTAGTAGTAGTAGTAGCAATACTAGCAGTTGTAGCAGTAGTTGTAATAGTAGTAGCAGTACAATTAGTTGCAACAGTAGTTATATTAGTACGAGTAGCGACAGCAGTAGTAGTAGGTGTAGCAGTTGTAGTATTAGTAGTAGTTGTTGTAGTAGGAATAGCAATAGCTGTAGGAGCATTAGTTGTAGTAATAGTAGCTGTAGTAGTTGTAGTAGTCATCATACTATTAGTAGTAGTAGTAGTAGTAGAAGTAGTAGTAGTACTAGTAGAAGAGTAGTAGTAGTACTAGTAGTATTAGTAGTAGTAGTTGTTGTTGTTGTTGTAGTAGTACTAGTACTTGGTGTGGTAGGAGCAGTAGGAGTTGGAGTAGAAGTATTTGTAGTAGTAGTAGTAGGAGTAGTAGTAGTAGTATTAGTAGGAGTTGTAGTAGGAGTAGTAGTAGGAGTTTTAGTTGTTGGAGTAGTGGTCGTAGTAGCAGTAGTAGTAGTTGTTGTTGTTGTAGTTGTCGTAGTAGTAATAGGAGTAGTCGCATTAGCAGTAGCATTAATAGTAGTTGTGGTAGTAGTTTCCATAGTAGCAATCAGATATGGTAGTGTAGGAGTTGTTATAGCAGTAGTTGATGGAGGAGGAGTAGTAGTAGCGGCAAAAGTAGGAGTAGGAGTAGTAGTAGTATTAGTGGTAGTCGTAGTACTAGTAGTAGTAGCAGCAACAATTCCAGTAGCAAGAGTTGTAGAAGTAGTACTAGTTGTTGTATTCATAGTAGTTGTAGCAGTTGCAGTAGTGGAAGGAGTAGTAGTTGTTGCAATTGTAGTAGTAGTAATCTAGTAGTCATCTTAATAATAGTAGTAGAAGTGGTAGTAGTAGTAGTAGTAGCAGGAGGAGTGGTAGTAGTAGTAGTAGTAGTAGTAGTAGTAGTAGCAGCAGCAGCAGTAGTAGTAGGAGTAGTAGTAGGAGTAGTAGCAATAGTAGCAATAGCAATAGTAGTAGAAATAGTTGTGGTAGTAGTAGTAGTTGGAGTATTTGGAGTAGTAGTATCAGTACGACGAATAGTACGAGTAGTACTAGTAGTAGGAGCAATAGTAGCAGTAGGAGTAGTCGTAATAGTAGTAGTAGCAGTTGTAGTAGTAGTAGTTGTAGTAGTTTCACAAATAGCAGTCGTAGTTGTGGTAGTAGCAGTAGTAGTAACAAGAGTTTGAGTAGGAGTGGTAGTTGCTGTAGTAGTAGTAGTAACAAGAGGAGTAGAACTACCAGTAGTCGTAGTAGTAGTACCAGTAGTAGTAGTAGAAGTGATAGTAGTATAGCAAAAGTTATAGCAGTAGTAGTAGTAGCAGCAGTGGAAGTTATTGTCGTAGTAGTAGTAGAAGTTATAGTCATAGTAGTAGTAGTAGTAGTAGCAGCAATAACAACAATAGAAGTAGTAGTAACAGTAGTAGTTGTCGGATTAGTTGGAGTAGTTGTTGTAATAGTAGTAGTAGCAGCAGTATTAGTAGTAGCAGTAGCATCGGTTGCTACAGTAGTAGTATTGCAGGTAGTAGTAGTTATTGTTGTTGTAGTAATTGTAGTAGTAGAACCAGTAGTAGGAATAGTAGCAATAGTAAGTGTAGCAGTAGTTGTAGTAGTAGAGGAAGTAGTAGGAGCTTTAGTAGTAGTAGCAGCAGCAATAGTTGTAGTAGTAGCAATAGTAGTAGTAGCAGGAGCAGTAGTAGTAGTAATGCAGTAGTAGCCATGTAGTAGTATTAGGTGTGTGTAACAGAAGTAGTAGTGGGTGCTAGCAGTAATATTTATAGTAGTAGCTATAGTAGTAGTAGTAGTAGCAGCAGTAATAGTAGTAGTTGTGGAAGTAGTAGGAGTAATTGTACTAATAGTAGCAGTAGTAGTAATAGTGGTAGTAATAGTACTAGTAGTAATAGTTTTAGAAATAGTCATAGCAGTGGTGGTAATAGTAGTAGTAATAATTGTAGCAGCAGTAGTACTAATAGCAGTAGCGGTAGTTGTAGTTGTTGAAGTACGAGGATTAGCAGTCAGAGTTGGTAAAGGAATATGAGTAGTAGTTGGAGTAGTATTATTATTAGTAGTAGTGGTAGTGTTAGTATTAGTAGCATTTGTAGCAGTATTAGTAGTTGTAGTAGTTGTAGTGGTAGTAGTAGTAGTAGTAGTTGTTGTTGTTATAGCTGTAGTCATAGTAGTAGTAGTGGTAGTAGTAGTAGTACTTGTTGTTCTTGTTGTTATACTACTAGTTGTAGAAGTAGTACCAATGGTAGTAGTATGTGTTGGAGTAGGAGTCATAGTAGGTGTAGTACTATTTGGAGTTTGGGTGGTAGTAGTTGAAGGAGTAGTAGTAATAGTATTAGTACGAGCAGCACTAGTAATATTAGCCGTAATAGTCGTAGTAGCAATAGTTGTAGTAGCAGTAGTACTAGTTTTTATTGTAGTAGTAACCAACATAGCTATTGTAGCTGTAGTAGAAGTAGCAGCAGCAGCAGCAGCAGTAGTTGTAGTAGTGGTATTAGTCGCAGCAGTAGCAGCAGTAGTTGTAGTAGTAGCAGTTGTAGCAGCAGTAGCAGTAGTTGTAGTAGCAATAGTAGTGGTAGTAGTAGTAGTAGCAGTAGTAGTAATAGCATTGGAGCTTTAGTAGTAGTAGAAGTAGTAGTAGTAGTAGAAGAAGCAGTAGCAGTAGTAGTGGTTGTAGAAGTTGTAGTCCAAGTAAAAGCAATAGTAGTATTCGTAGTAGCAATAGCAGTAGTGATAGCAGTAGTAGCAGCAACTGCAACAACAGAAGTAGTTGTCGCAGTAGTAGTAGCAGTAGTAGAGGTAGTAGTAGTAGTTGCAGTTATAGTGTTAGTCATAGTAGTAGCAGAATTAGTCGTAGTAGTTATAGAAGTAGTAGTTGTAGAGGTAGTACTAGTAAAGGTTGTTCTAGTAGAGTTAGAGTAGTAGTAGTAGTTATTGTAGTACTAGTAGTTGAAGTAGTAGTAGTAGCATTAGTAGCGGATGTGGAAGTAGTAGTAGAAACGATACTAGTAGTAGTAGTTGTAGAAGCGGTAGTATTAGCAGCAAAAGTAGTACCAGTTGTACTAGTAGTGGTAGTAGTAGATGTTGTAGTATTAGCGGTGTGGAAGTAGTTGTAGTAGGTGAAGTAGTGGTAGTGGTAGTAGTAGCAGCAACAACAACAATAGCATGAGCAGTAGCAGCAGCAGCAGCAGTAGTTGTAGTAGTAGCAGTAGTAGTAGCAATAACAATATATTACTAGTAGCAACACTAGTTGTACTAGTAGTAATAGTAGTAGTAGGAGTACAGGTAGTAGTATTAGTAGTAGCCATAGTAGTAGAAGAACAAGTAGTATTAGTAGCAGTAGTAGTAGTTGTAGGTGAAATAGTAGGAGGAGTAGTAGTAGTATTAGTAGTAGTCATAGTAGTAGAATTAGCAGTGGTATTATTAGCAGTAGTAGTAGTTGTAGGTGAAGTAATTGGAGTAGTAGTAGTAGTCGTCGTACCAACCACAATAATAGCATTAGTAGTAGTACTAGTGGCAATAGCGATAGCAGCGGCAACAACAGTAGTAGTAGCAGTAATAGAAGCTGGAGCAGTTGTAGTAGTAGTAGTAATAGTAGTAGCAGTAGGAGTTGGAGTAGTCATAGTAGTAGGGGAAATAGTAAAAGGAGAGGAAGTAGGAGTTGTGGTAATTAAAGTACTAGTAGTAGGAGTTGTAGTTGTAGTAGTATTTGTAGTAGTTGTTGTTGTAGTAGCAGTAGCAGCAGTAGTTGTTGTTGTTGTAGTAGTAGCTGTAGTAGTAGCAGTAGTAGTTAGCAATAGTAATTGTAGTAGTAGGTGGAGTAGTAGCAGTAGGAGTAGTACTTGTAGTAGTAGTCATACTTGTAGTAGTAGTAGGAGCAGGAGCCGTAGTAGTGGTATTAGTAGTATCCAAAGCCGTAGCAAATGTCGTACTAGTAGTAGCAATAGTAGTAGCAGGAGTATTAGTGGAAGTAATAGTAGTGGTGGTAGTAGAACTTGTAGTAGTACTCGTAGTAGTTGAAGTAGTAGTAGTAGCTGTAGTAGTTGTAGTAGTTGGACTTGTAATAGTAGTGGTAGTAGTAGTAGGAGTCATTATAGAAGTTGTAGTAATAGTAGCAGTAGCAGTAGTAGTAGTAGTAATAGTTGAAATAAGAGGAGTAGTAGTAGTAGTAGTATTAGTAGTAGTAGTAGTAGTAGGAGTAGTAGTAGTAGTAATGGTAGTAGTAGTTGTAGCAGTAGTAGTAGCAGTAGTAGCTGTAGTGCAGTAATCATAGTAGTAGTAGTTGTTGTTGTACTAGTCAGAGTAGCAGCATCAGCAATATTATTAGTAGTAGTAGCAAAAGTGGTAGTGGCAGTAGTAGTAGTAGTCATCGAAGTAGTAGTTGCAGGAGGAGTAGTAGTAGTTGTTGTACTAATTGTAGTAGTAGCAGTAGTTGTACGCGTAGAAGCAGCAGCGACATTAGTAGTGGTAGTAGTACTAGTAGTGGTAGTAGCAGCAGCAGGGACGGCAGCACAAGTAGTTATACTAGTAGTAGAAATCGGAGTAGTAGTAGTAGCAGTTATACAAGAGGTGAAAGCGGTAGTATTAATAGTAGCAACACCAATAGCAGCAGCAGCAATAGAAGTAGTAGAAGCACAGCAGCAGAATTAGTAGTAGTTATAGTAGCAGGAGTAGTAGTAGTAGTGGAAGTAGTAGTAGTAGTTACAGCAGCAGCAGAAGAAGCATCAGTAGGAGTAGTGTTAGTCATAGTAGTATTAGTAGTAGTAGTAGCAGTAGTAGTAGTGGCAATTGTTCTAGTAATGGAAGTAGTAGTAGCAGTAGCAGCAGCAAGAGTAATAGTAGTAGTAGTAAAAGAAGTAGTAGTAGTTATAGTAGTAACAGCTTTAATAGTTGTAGTTGTAACAATAGTAATAGCAGTAGTTGCAGCAGTAGTAGGTGTAGTCATAGTAGTAGGGGTAGGAGTTGGAGTAGGAGTACTAGCCGGGGTTGAGGTAGTCATAGTAGTACTAGTAGCAGCAGTCGTAGTTGTAGCAGAAGGAGTGGGAGAAATAGTAGTAGTATTAGTAGCAGTTGTAGTGGTAGTAGTAGTAGCAGTAGCAGTGGTAGAAGTAGTAGTAGTTGCAGTTGTACTAGTAGTAGTAGCAGTAGCAGTGGTAGAAGTAGTAGTAGTTGCAGTTGTACTAGTAGTAGTAGCAGCAGCAGTTGTAGCAGTAGTAGTAGCAACGGCAATAGCTGTAGCAGTAGCAGTAGAAGTTGTAGTAGTTCTCGCAGTATTAGTGGTAGTATTAGTAGTGGTAAAATAAGTAGTAGTAGTAGAAGTTGTTGGAGTTGTAATAGTTGTAGTAGTAGTTGTAATAGTAGAAGCAGTAACCGTAATATTAGTTGTAGTAGT
>RXID01017900.1:0-11105 GCA_005019695.1 Trichopus zeylanicus subsp. travancoricus | reverse complement strand
TTGTAGCAGATGTAGCAGTAGTTGTAGTAGTAGTAGTAGCAGCAGTAGTCTTAGCAGCTATAGTAGTTGTAGTAGTAGTAGCAGTACAAGTGGCAATAGTAGTAACAGCAACAGTAGTAGCCGCAGTACTAGTAGTAGTAGTAGTAGTGGTGGTAGGAGCATTGGTAGTAGTAGTAGAAGTAGTAGATGCCATAGGGGCGATTGGAGCGCTTGTAGTACTAAGAGCTATCGTAGTAGTAGTAATAGAAGGAGCAGTTGTAGTTGTAGTAGGAGCAGCTATAGTAGCAGTAGTAGTAGGAGTATCTGTAGTAGCAGTAGTAGTAGTTTGAGTAGTAGTAGAGTAGCAAGAGTAGCAGCAGCAGTAGTAGTAGCAGCAATTGGAGTAGTAGTTACAGTAGTTGTAGTAGTTCAAGCAATATTAGCGGTAGTGGTAGTAGTAGCAGTCACAGTAGTAACAGTAGCAATGGTAGCAGTAGCAGTAGGGGAAGTTGTAGTAGTAGTTGTCGGAGCAGTAGAATTAGTAGTAGGAGTTGCAATCGCAGTTGCAGTAGTAGAAGTAGTAGTAGTAGCAGTAATTATAGCAGTATTATTTCTAAAAATAATAGTAGTAGAAGTAGCAGTAGAAGCTGGAATACTAGTAGTAATAGTAGCAGTAGGAGTAGAATAAATAGTAGCAATAGCAATAGTAGTCAGAGCAATAGTGGTTGTAGTAGTTGGAGCCGAAGTAGTAGTAGCAGTAGCAGTTGGAGTAGTAGTAGTAGCAGTCGTAATAGTAGTTGTTGTTGTTGTAGTAGTTGTAGTCATAACAGAGGAAGAAATACAGGTAATAGTAGCAGCAGCAGTAGTAGTCGTAGTAGTAGTAGTAGTAAAAGTAGTAGTAGCTGAAATAATTGTAGTAGTTGTAGTAGTAGTAGTAGCAGTAATAGCAGTAGTAATAGTTATTGTTGTTGTTGTAGTAGTCGTAGTAGCAGTAGCAGTAGTAATAGTAGAAGCGGGTGTAGTAGTAGTAGTTATAATATTAGTAGTAGTAGTGGTAGCCATTGTAGCAGTCGTAGTAGTAATAGCAATAATTGCAGTAGTAGCAATAGCAATAGTATTTCTAGTAGTTGTGGTAGTTGTAGTAGCTATTGTAGCTGTAGTAGTAGTAGTAGCTATCGTAGTAGTAATAGGAGGAGGAGGAGGAGAAGTAGTAGTAGTCGTAGTAGCAGTAATAGTAGCAATAGTAGTAGTAGAAGTGGAAGTAGTAGTAGTAGCAGTATTAGTAGTAGCAATAGTAGTAGCAACAATAGTAATAGTAGGAGAAGAAGTAGTACTTGCAGTAGCAATAGTAGCTATTATAGCTGCGACAATAGTAGTAGTAGTAGTCGAAGTAGGAGTAGCAGTAGCAGTAATAGCAATAGTAGTAGCCACAGTACCAGTAGTAGTTGTTGTGGTAGTCACTTTAATAGTAGCAGTAGGAGCAGTTGTTGCACTCATACTAGTTGGAGTTGAAGTAGTAGTTGTAGTAATAGTAGGAGCAACAACAGTTGTAGTAGGAGCGGCAATAGTAGCTGTAGTAGTAGGAGTATAAGTAGCAATAGTAGTGGTTGCAATTATGGTAGTACCAGGAGTAGTAGTAGCAGGAGCAGGAGCAGTAGTAGTAGTAGTAAGAGTAGTAGTTGCAGTAGTAGCAGTAGTTGGAGCAATATTAGTAGTACTAGTAGTAACAGTGGCAGTAGTAGCAGTAGCAGCAGGAGCAGTAGCAGTATTAGTGGGAGTCACAGTTGAAGTTGCAGCAGTACAAGTAGTTGTAGTAGAAGTAGTAGTAGGAGTATTATTAGTAATAACTGTAGTAGTAGTAGCAGTGAAGGATTAGTAGTAGTCATATTAGTAGTAGAAGCAGCGGTAGTATTAGCAGTAGGAGTTGTTGGAACAGTAGTAGTAGTAATTGTAGTAGGAGCAATAGTAGTAGTAGTAGGAGTAGCAGTAGTAGTATTAGCAGTAGTAGTTGTTGTTGTTGTTGTAGTAGTAGCAATAGTAGTAGTAGTCATAGTAGCAGTTGGAGGAGTAGTAGCAGTAGCAATAGAAATAGCAATAATAGTAGCAGTTGTAGTAGTTGGAGAAGTTGAAGTTGTTGGAGAAGTACCAGTAATAGTAGGAGTGCCAGCAGTATCAATAGTAGTGGAAGTAGTAGTAGTAGTAGTAGTAGTAGTAGTAGTAGAAGTTGTTATAGTACTAGTAGTCATTGCGATAATAGTAGTAGTAGTAGTTGCAGTAGTTTTAGTAGTTGGGGTAGTAGTAGTTATTATTGTAGCGGAAGTAGTAGTAGCAGCTATCATAGTACTTGTAGTAGTAGTAGTAGGAGTAGTAGCAGCAATAGTAGTAGCAGTAGTAGTAGTAGTTGAAGTAGTGCTAGGAGAAGTAGTTGGAGTAGCAGAAGCAGTAGTGCCATTAGTAGTAGTAGCAATAGCAGTAGCAGTAGTTGTAGAAGTAGCTGAAGTAGTAGTGGTAGTAGTAGCAGCAGCAGCAGCAATAGTACCAGTAGTAGAAGTAGTAGCGTCAACAACAGTAGTAGTAGTAGTAGCAATAGCAGTAGTAGCAATAGTAGCAGTAGTAGTAGTTGTACCGGTAGTTGTTGTGGTAGGCCTAGTAGAATTATGTGTAGTAGTAGTGGTAGTAAAACTAGTTGTAGTAGTAGTAGTAGTACTAGTTGCAGAAGTAGTAGTAGTAGAAGTTGCAATAGTAGTACTACCGGAAGTAATAAAAGTAGTAGTAGTAGTAGAAGGTGTAGTAGGAGTAGTAGTTGTAGTAGCAGTAGTGGTAGTAGTAGCAGTAATAGGTGTAGCAACAGTTGTAGTGGTTACAGTAGGACTAGTAGTAGTAGCAGTAGTAGCAGCATTAGTAGCAATAGCCGTAATAGCAGCAGTAGTAATAGTAGTAGCAGCAACAACAACAGTAGTAGTCATTGTAATAGTAGTAGTAGTAGTAGTACTAGTAATAGTGGAAGAAGTAGTAGTAATAGTTGTTGTAGTAGTAGTAGTAGATGTAGTAGTAGTAGTAGTAGTAGTAGTAGGGGGAGGAGTAGTAGTAGGAGCACTAGTAGTAGTATTATTATTGGCAACAACATAAGTAGTAGTCATTACAGTAATAGTAGTAGCAGCAGCAGCAGTAGTGGAAGCAGTAGCAATAGTAATAGTAGTCTTAGTAGTAGTAGAACTAGTAGTTGTAGTAGTAGTAGAAGTAATTGCAACCACAGCAGCAGTAGCAATAGTAGTAGTAGTAGCAGCAGTAGCAATAATAGTAATAGCTGTAGTAGGAATAGTCGTAGTTATTGTAGAAGTGGTAGTAGTAGTAGCAGTAGTCGTACTAATAGTAGTAGTAGTAGCAGCAATAGTAGTAGTAGCATAAGTATTAGTAGTAGCAGTAGCAATAGAAGTAGTAGTAGCTAAATTAGTAGTAGCAATTATAGTAGTAGTACTAGTAGTAGTGCTTGTAGTAGGAGTCATTGCAATAGTAGCAGCAGTAGTAGTGGTAGTACTAGTAGCAGTATTAGCAATTTTAGTAGTAGTAGTAGTAGTAAGATTAGCCTTAGTTGTAGCAGCAGTAGTAGTAGTTGTTGTTGTTGTAGGAGAAGTAGCAGTAGCAATAGTTATCATTGTTGTAGGAGAGGTAATGGCAATATTTGTAGTAGTAGTAGCAGTATTGGTTGTCGTAGTAGTAGTACTAGTTGTATTAGTTGTCGTAATAGTAGTAGTAGTAGTAGCAACAGCAGTAGTCACGGTAGTAGCGATAGTAGTAGTAGTAATTGTAGTGGTTGTAGTTTCTATTGTAGCAACAATAGCAATAGTAGAAGTAGTAGTAGAAGTAGTTGGAGCAGTAGTAGTGATTGTATTAGTAGTAGCAGCAGTAGTAGCAGTTGAAATAGTGGTAGCAGTAGAAGCGGTAGTAGCCGTAGTAGTAGTTGTAGTAGTAGAAGCAGTAGTAGCGGCAGTAGTAGTAGTAGTAGTAGTAGTAGTTATAGAAGTAGAAGTAGTAGTTGTTGTTGTAGTAGCAGTAATAGTAGCAGTAGTAGTACTAGCAAAACTAGGAGTAGGAGTAGTAGCCGTAGCAGAACTACTATTAGTTGGAGAGGCAAAAGTCATAGTAGTAGTTATAGTAGCAGTAGTAATAGTAGTAGGAGAAGTAGTAGTAGTAGCAGTAGTAGCAGCAGAAGTAGTAGTAGTAGTGGTGGTAATTATAGTAGTAGTATTAGCTATAGTAGTAGTCGAAGTAGTGGTAGCAGGAGTAGTAGTAATAGCCATACTAGTAGTAGTAAAGTAGTAGTAGTAGTATCAGCAGCAGCAGTAGTAGTCGTAGCGATAGTAGTAACAGTCGCAGTAGTAGTAGCAATAGTTGTAGTAGTAGTAGCAACAGTATTAGTAGTAGTAGCAGCCTAGTGGCATTAGTACCAGTAGTGGCGGTAGTTGTTGTAGTTGGAGTAATAGCAATTGTAGCAGTTGCATCCGTTGCAATAGTAGTTGGAGGAGGAGGAGTAGTAGTAGTAGCAGTAGTAGCCATAGTTGCAGTGGGAGTAGTAGACGCGGTAGTAGCTGAAGTAGATGTAGTAGTATTAGTAGCAGCAGTAGTAGTAGTAGAAGTAGTACTTATCATAGTAGTAGTAGTAGTAGTAGCAGTAGTAGTAGTATTAGTAGCTGTAGTAGCTATAGTAGCAGTGGTAGTATTAGTAGTAGTAGTAGTAGAAGAAGAAGAAGTAGTTGTTGTAGTAGTAGTTGTTGTAGTAGTTGCAGTAGTAGTACTAGTCATAGTAGTAGTACTAGTAGTAGTAGCAGTAGTAGCTGTAGTAGTAGTAGTTATAGTAGGACCAGGAGTAGTAGCGTTAACTGTAACAGTAGTAGCAATAGTACTAGTAGCAATAGTAGTAGTTGTGATAGAAGTAGCAGTAGTTGTGATAGTAGTGGTAGTTGAAGTCATAGGAGTAGTAGCAGTATTATCTGCAACAATAGTAGTCATAATAGTAGTAGTAGCCACAATAGTAGCAGTAGCAGCAACTGTAGCAGAAGTAGCTATAGTAGTAGATGTAGTAACAGAAGCAACAGCTGTAGCAATCTAAGTAGTGGCACCAGAAGTAGCATTCGATGTAGTGGTAACAGTATTTGCAGAAGTAGTAATAGTTATAGAAGTAATATTAGTAGTAGTAAAAGTAGTAGTAGTAACACTAGTAGTAACAGTTGTAGTAGTAGTAGTTGTAGTATTAGTTGTAGTAGCAGTAGTTATAGTCAGAGTAGTAATAGCAGTAGTAATAGTAGTCGGAGAAGTAGTAGTAATGGCAGTAGTAGTCCAAGCTGTAGTTGTAGTAGTAGTAGGGGCAGCAGCAGCAGCAGTAGTTGTTGTAATAGTAGCATTTGCAGTAGTTGTAGCATTAGCAGTAGTAATAGTAGTAGTTGTTGTTGTAGGAGAAGTTGTAGTTGTAGTAGTTATTATTGTTGTAGGAGAGATAGTAGTAGTAGTACTAGTAGTAGTAGTCGTAGTAGTAGCAGTAGTTGCAGTAGCAGCAATAATAACTATCATAGTAGTAGCAGTAGTAATATTTGTTGCGGCAATAGTAGCAGGAATAGCAGTAGGAGTAGATGTAGTAGCAGTTGTAGTAGTAGTTGTAGTAACAGTAGTAGCAGTTGTAGCAGTCTAGGTAGTGGTAGCAGTCGCTACCGCTATAACAGTAGTCGTAGTACTATTGGTAGCAGTAGTGGCAGTAGCAACAACAGTATTAGTTGGTGTAGCCATAGTAGTAGTAGTTGCAGTAGTAGTAGCAGTAGTAGTTGTTGTAGTAGTCGAAGTAGTGGTAGCAGTATTTGCAATAGTAGTAATAGTAGTAGAAGTTATTCTAGTAGTATTAGTAGTTGTGCAAGTATTTGTTGTAGAAGTAATACTACTCGTTAAAATAGTAGTAGCAGTAGCTGTAGTATTAGTTGGAGTAGCAGTAGTTGTAGCTGTAGTAATCGTAGTAGGAGAAGTTGTAGTTTTGCAGTAATAGTAGTATTAGTAGTAGCAACTACAGTAGTAATGGTAGTGGTACCAGTAGTAGTATTAGTAGCAGTAGTAGTAGCACTAGTAGCAACAACTTCTGTAGTTGTTGTAGTAGTTGCGGCAACAGCTGCAATAGTAGTAGTGTTGTTGTAGTAGTAGTAGTAGTCATGGTAGCAGCAGTAGTAGTAGTCATGGTAGTAGTAGTAATAGCATTAGTAGTTGCAACAGCAACAAGAGTAGTAGTAGCCGTAGTTGTTATAGTTGTTGTTGTTATAGTAGCACTGCGACTAGTAGCAGTAGTAGCAGTAGTAATAGTAGTAGTAGTAGTAGAAGTAGTAGTAGTTGTAGTAATAGGACAAAGTGTAGCAGTAGGAGTAGTAGTTGTTGTTGTAGTAGTAGGAGTAAGAGTAGTAGAAGTTGTACTGCTACTACTAGTGCAGCTGCTACGACAGCTACTGCTGCTACTATGACTACTACTGCTGCTACTGCTACTGCTACTGCTACTACAACTCCTATTTTTATTACTAATATTTCTACTACTGCTACCACAATTGATACTGCTACTTTGACTACTAGTACTTCTACTACTACTACTACTACTGCGACTACTTCTACTACCAAAACTACTACAACAGCTGTTACAACTACTTCTACTCTAATAACAACAACCATTGCTGCTGCTGTTGCTACTACTACTACTACTACTCTTACTGCTACCCCTACATACTACTGCGACTGCTACTACTACCACAACTGCTACAACTACTGCTACTGCTGCTGCTACTAATGCGGCAACTACTACTACTACTGAGATTGCTAGTATACAACTACTACTACTGCTGCTACTGCTGCAATTGCTGCAACTGCTACTAATACTACTACTCCCTCTACTTCTCCTACTGCTACTGCTGCAGCAACAACTACTACTGCTACTACTACTGCGACTACTACTACTACTACAACTCCTACTACTATTGCTTCTATTACTACTCCTACTACTACTACTGTTGCTACTACAGCTGCTACGATAGCTACCACTACTACTACTACTACTACTGTTGCTGCTGTTGCTGCTGCTACTACTACTACTGCTTCTGCTACTACTACAACTACTACTTCTACAGCAGCTGCTACTACTACTACTACAACTACTATAGCTACTACTGCAAGAACTAGTGCTACTGCTCTACTACAGCTACTGCTACTACTACTACTACTACTACTACTACTACTACAATCACTACTACGACTACTACTACGACTACAACTGCTGCTGTGGCAACTAATAGTATTACTAATACTCCTAGCACTAATAGTACAGCTGTTGTTGTTGTTGCTGTTGCCACAACTATTACTACTACAACTGTTGTTGTTGTTGTTGTTACTATCACTACTACTACTACTACGACTCCTACTACAACTTCTATTACTGCTACTGCTTCTACTACCACTACCCTGCTAGTACTTCTACTAGTAGTACTACTACTACTAGTACTACTGCTATTGCTAACAAACAACTACTACAACTGCTACTACTGCTACTATTGCTACTTCTACTACTACTATTACAACTAATGCAGCTAATAATGCTTCTACCACTACTGATACTACTACAACTGCTAATATAACCACTACTATTAGAACTATTGCTACTACTTGTACTACTATTATAACTACTACTACTACTACTACCACTATTACTACTTCTACAATAACAACTACTACTACTCCAACTACTACTGCTTCTACAACGACTACTATTAGAACTACTACTACTACTTGTACTACTACTATAACTAATACTACTACAACTACCACTGCTACTACTCCTACAATAACAACTACTACTATTTCTCCTACTACTACTACTACTATTGCTACTACTACATTTATTGCTACTGCTACTACTACTACTACTACTTCTTCTACTACCGTCACTGCTGCTATTACAACTACTACTACTACTGTTACTACTATTTCTATTACTACAGCAACCACTATTACTTCTACTACTACTATTGCCACTGTTATTGCTAATACTACTGGAACTACTACTATCACAACAACTACTGCTACAACTACTTCTTTTGCGACTACCGCTACTACCACTCATAATACTACTGCTGCTACTACGGCCTCTACTGTCAATACAACAACTACCATTACTATTGCTACTGCTATTGCTGCAACAACAACGACTACTTCTACTACTACTACTTCTAATACTGCAACTACCACTGCTACTACTTCTACTACTACTGCAACTACTACTATGACAACTAATACTGCTACTACTACTGCTTCTACTACTACTACGACTACTGCTACAACTATATCTTCTCCCCCTTCTACTACTTTTGCTACTACTGCTGCAACAACTACTAATATTATTACCACAACTACTATTGCGGCTATAATGACTTCTGCTACTGCTACTACTACTTCTACTTGCGCTACCACTGCGACTACTTTGACTACTACTTCAACAACCGCAACTGCTACTACTACAACAACCACTACTACGATCACTACTACTGCTACTACTATAACTATGGCTATTGCTACTACTACTACTACTACTATTGCAGCTACTGGTACTGCTACTACCATCACTACTACTACTCCTATTACTACTACTACTACCCCTATTACTACTACGACTACTACTTCTACTCCCACTACTGCTACTACTACAACTATTACACCTATTACAAGTTCAGCTAATATTACTGCTACAACAACTTCTACTCCTGTTGCTGCAGCTACTACGATAGTTGCAACTAATTCTACTACAACTACGCCTATTTCTACTACAAATAATGCTACTACTTTGGTTATTACTACTATTTGTACTACTACTATTACTACTACAACTACTACTGCTGCCATAACTACTTGTACTGCTATTACTCTTGCTACTACAGCAACTACTACAACTACTACTCCTGCTGCTGCAACTACTACTACTGTTGCAAATACTTCAACTCCAACTATTCTTGTTCCTGTTACTAATTTTACTACTACTATTACTACTACTATTCGTACTACTACTCCTGCTACAACAACTACTACTGCTACTGCTACTACTACTTCTACTCCTACTACCCCTTCTACTACTATTACAATGACTACTACTACTGTTGCTACCGTTACTACCACTGCTACTACTAGAACCACTGCTACTACTACTACTACTTCTACAATTACTACTAATAATACTACTACTACTACTAGCACTACTACTACTTCGGCAACTACTATTACTGCCCTTGCTACTACTGCTGCTATTGCTACTACTACTACTCCTGCTACTACTACTTATACTACTACTACTATTACCACAACTACTACTACTCTTGCTACTAGTACTACAACAATAACTACTACTACTATTACTACTACTACTCCTCCTCCTACAACTACTACTACTTCTACTACAACAACTACTGCTACTACTACTGTTGCAACTACAACTACTACTACGATTACTAGTACTACTACTACTACCACTACTACTCCTACTAGTACTACTGCCCTTGCTATTACTTCTTCTACTGCTACTATTGCAATTACAACTACTGCTACTGCTACTGCTGCTACCACTACTACTGCCCTTGCTACCACTACTACTATCGCTACTACTACAACTACTCCTGCTACAACTACTAAAAGTACTATTGCTGCTGCTGCTACTTATGCTACTACTATGACTGCTACTACGCTACTACTGCTACAATGACTAATACTATTACTACTACATCTACTATTACTAAAACGGCAACAACAACAACTACTACTGCTACTTCTACTACAAATACTATTACCAGACTGACTACAACTACCACTACTATTACTAGAGTTGCAACTACTAGTACGATTACTACTATTACTACTACTACTACTACTACTACTAGTACCACTACTACTACTACTACTAGTACCACTACTACTACTACTACCACCACAACATCAACAACAATAATAACTACTGCTACTTCTACTACTACTTTTACTTGTACGTCAACATCTACCACTACTACTATTACCACTCCTGCAATTACTACTGCTCGTGCAACTACTACAAGAATTACTACCACTAATAATACTACAACTACCTCTACTACTACTACTACTACAACTACAACTACACTACTACTACAACTACTTCTACAACTACTACAGGTGCTACTACTCCTACTACTATTACTACTACTCCTACTACTACTATTGCTGCTAGTATTTCTACTACAATTACTACTATTGCTACTACTACTACATCTACTGCTCCTACAACTATTTCCACAACTGCAACAATAACTACTACCACTACTACTACTACTACCACAACTTCTACTACAACAACTACTACTGCTAATACTTCTACTTCTACTTCTACTACTACTACTACTACTACTACTGCTACCTATTCTACTCCTACTCCTACTCCTAAAATAACTCCTATAATTACTTCGACTACAAGTATTACAACTACTACAACTACTCATACTTTTAGTACTGCTCCAACTACCGCTACGACCGCTACTTCTACTACTAGTACCACTTCTACTCTAACTGCTACTACTACTCCTGCTACTGCTACTAATACTACTACTACTGTGACTACAACTACTACAACTATGGCTACCACCACTACTACCACTCCTCCTACTACAACTACAACTACAAATACTACTACTCCTGCTGCTACTACTAATACTACTCCGACTACTACTACTACTACTGCAACTACCGCTGCTACTACTACTGCTACTACCACTACTGCTACTACTACTGCTGCTACTATTATTGCTATTACTGCTACTACTTCGATTGCTACTCCTACTACTCCGACTACCACTACTACTATTGCTACTCCTACTACTACTACTACTACTACTAGTACTACTACTAATGCCACTAGTACAACGACCACTACGACTACTATAACAACTACTGCTACTACAGCTACTTCTACTGCTACTATAACAACTACTGCTACTTCTTCTATGACAACAGCAACTACTACTACCAAAACTAATACTACTACTGGCACTGCTACTACTATGACTTCTTGTCCTACTATTACTACTACTAAAACTATG
>RXID01017899.1:0-41580 GCA_005019695.1 Trichopus zeylanicus subsp. travancoricus | reverse complement strand
TAGTACCTTCAACCATTTTTTTAAAGTTTTATTTAAAAACTTATAAAATTTGGACTTATTTATAAATAAAAATATTCGATGGGCTTATTTATAAATATACAAATATTAAGTTATAATTTAATTTCTTATATAGGATTTAATTATAAAATATTTAAAATATTTAAGGTCCTTTTTATATATTTTTATTTGAAAAATATTAACATTTGGAATTTTTTATAAATAAAAATATTCAAAGAATTTATTTGTAAATATTTGGGAGAAAGAGAAACATTACAAAGAATAAAAGTGAAATTTTTTTAAAAAATATTAATTAAATAATATTTATGAAATTATAGCTAATAAATTAAAAAAAAAGAGTGTGTAAATAATTATTGAAATTTCCAAGAATTTTTGATAAATATGACAGAATCTAATTCTAGAAGAGAGGCAAATCAGAAGCTGCCATATCAGCAACAAAGCTCCAGATCAAATCCATATCTGCTCTTTTAGGCCACAAGCTCTTGATGCGGCTCTCTCTGATTTTATTATCCCTCGTCTTTTAAAGCCAACCCTTCATTTCTCAAATTTTAGTACCCTCGAATCAACCAATCCGCAAGTTTCAGATCAAGCAGAGCTTGCAGAGGGAGATGGCTTCCAAGCTCACAGCTCCAACCGCAGTCATGGCCTCCCTCCCTCAGTTCAATGGCCTCAACGCCCACGACCCTTCGACGGTACCACTGCTGAATATTTGTTTTGCCATGAATTTTTTACTTTTTAATAAAATAAAGACGAAATATATATATATAAAAAAATGCATCACTTTTGTTCCATTGATAGGTGACAGTGCGGTCGATCCGCCGGCGGACAGGTAACGGAGCCCTTGGCGCCCGCTGTGACTTCATTGGTTCCCCAACAAACATTGTAAGCTGTGTACTCAAAAGCAGACGGCTAAATTAAATTTGATGAATTCTCTAATATGCTTGTGTTGGTCTGTGGCAGATCATGGTGACGACGACAAGCTTGATGTTGTTCGCGGGACGGTTCGGGCTGGCGCCGTCGGCGAACAGAAAGTCGACGGCGGGGCTGAAGCTGGAGGCGCGCGACTCCGGGTTGCAGTCCGGGGATCCGGCAGGGTTCACCCTGGCAGATACCTTGGCCTGCGGCGCGGTAGGCCACATCATGGGTGTTGGCATCGTCCTCGGGCTCAAGAACATTGGCGCCCTTTGAAGAGGCAATCTGCTGCTGCTGCTGCTGCCACCGCGGCCGCCTCGGCCACCACTGCTTGTGTTGTTGTTTGTGTACATGGCTTATTGATGTTATGGACAGAGTAGTTCTTATCATAATCTTTCTTTTTTCGTAAGAGCAACAAATTGGCAAAATGATTATCGTGTTTTATTTGTCACCTAATAAACTTAAAAAGATAATTAACCTACTACACACAAACAATTAATTTTGTGCACTCAAATTGTAGGCAGTAGTAGCATGATCGATAGTATTTGACTTGGCTCTCAAGCGAATCTGAAAAAAATTTCAGCCCAACCCACAGTATTTACTTTGATGCTGATTTTATACATACACTATGCACCATTTTAGTTGAAAACAGTATTAGAATTAGTATTTTTTTTAGAATTATTTTTTTATTATAAAATTAATATTACTTATTTTAAATTATTATTAAATTAAATTATTATAAAAAATTCAATATTTTTTAAAATTTTAAATTATTGTAAAATTAATTTTAATAAAAAAAATATTAATTTATAAAAAATAATTCATTAATCTTAATCTTAATTCTAATTATGATTTCGATTCTGAATCATACCTAATTCTCGACATCTAACCGCAAATCTTACTGAATTTTCTAATATTCTAGTTCAATTAAACTCGAACGAGTCTGTTGGCTCTTAGTTGTACCGATATCGTTAATGGACAATTTTGGAATTTTAAAATATAAGTCTTTTCTAGTTGAAATTTGGCACAAGCAACCCCCGATTTTATTAGAGTAAAAATTCAGTCAAATCAAACCTATAGCATCTCCCCCAGGGCTCTTATTGCCGGAAGCAAAAGAGTAATTCCCACTGAAGACAATTAAGCAGGAGGTCACAACAAACTTAAGAAAAGTTAATCTAGCTCTGAATACTTCCAATCTGAAAATAAAAATAAATTAAATTTAACTTTCAATTTTTTATTTAAAGTAACTTATTCGAAGTGATTTCCACAAATAAATTTAATAATATTTTAAATTATAATAATATCAATAATATAATACTAATTTTTAATTTTTTAAAATTTATTTTTTAAAAAATATTTTATGTACTAATAATTATACTTTTAAAATATATATTTGTGTAATTAAATATGTCACTTTCGTTAAGAGCTTATTTAATTACTAGAGAAAGTGATTAAAAATAAAAATACTTTTACTCACTTTTGATATTTAATTATCCAAAAGTAATTTCTCAAAAATTAGTTTACTTTTGACCACCTTCAACTTAAAAATAAAAAATAAAATAATTTTTTTTCATATTTTTTGTTTCGAAATGATTTTTAATATATTCAATGATATTTTAAATTACAATAATATTAATAACTTCACAAATAATAATGATATAATCTTTAAAAAAATATTTGTGAAAAATATTAAAATCAATAATAATTTACGAATAGAGGAATACATTAAGTTGAACATAGTAGAATAAGAAATTGAAAATTTTTGTTGAAATAGTTCATTTGCAAATTTTTCAAAAAGCTAATTATAGATTCTTCTCTTCATTGAAACAATAGAGGTATTATATTATACTCATTACTAAACTTGTTGAGAGATGAAATAAAACCAAACTTCATCTTTTTATCAAAGGTTGAATCCATCATTAAAAAAAAATTAGGCCAAAAATCATAATACACAAATGAGACATCCATGGAAGAAAACAAATAAAAGGCTTTTAAAAAAATTCTTGTGGAATTGAGAATGAGGTTTTCATTTTATACATGCAAGAAAATGAATTAATACCCACACCCAATCTCCTAAAATTTCATTTTGAGAGATTTGAAAAACATTATACATCTGTCCTTTCTCAACGCATTTCTTTAAATAAAAACTTTATTTTTTTCTTTTCAGATGGTAAATATTTCTCAAAATATAGAATATGAATCAAACCCACATTTGAATTGAAATCGAAAAAAAGTCCCAATTATTTTGAACTTTCTAATTTTGGAACAGAATATTTACAGGATCTCCATGAATAAATTTTAATAATTTTAATCTAATATAGCATAATTATATGTATTAATAATTGTAGAGTTTCAATACCAAAAGTTAACCACTTTAAATCACTTATAAAAAATAAATAATTTATTTACAGTTCCATTAACTTTTAAAGCTTCTAAAGAATTTGAGCTTTTCCAAATTACTTTCTAGATCGGACCTTTATTATGAAATTGTTTGTTTGGTTGATTATGAGAATAAATTTAATTTCACAAGCCTAATTTTTTTTGTATTGGATTTTAAAGAATTAAACAATTTCGCCCCACATGGTTGCCTTGCGAAGAAATCAAATATTTAGCTATCTCTCTTATAATTGTAGACCAGCAAAAATAAATGTATAAGAAAATTCATTGTTTTCATAAGCCAAATCTATTATTGAACCAAAACAATCGGTCCAAAAATCATCATAAATTTTGAGTCACATAACATAATAACCAAGCAAAATTGAACAAAACGAAACGAAATAGGCTACACAATGTGGAAAACGATTTTCACCAAAAAAAAATGTCTAACAAAATTTATCAAATGCAATAAACCAGAAAAATCAGGATAAATGGAAATATAAACAGGGCAATAGTAACAGGAAGTTCACAGGTCAGAGCAACCTGCGTCACAAGGACTGTTCAAATTGATCTCTGCCACTCTAACGAGACGCCCAGCCATTAAATATCCGGACTTGAGCATCAGATACTTCATGGCATCAGCAATCAATCCAAACCCTAACAAAAGAAATTGATAACAACAAAGAAAAATTGTGAAATCTCAGAATAAGAAAATAGAAAGAAAAAGATCACAACAAAATGTGTAAATAAAAGTTTCAATTGAATTACTTCCCATAAAAAAAGATGCATATGCACAAAGAAAAAAAATCGCTTGTAATGAAAAATACATGGAAAAAACACCCTATTCACATCCCAGAAATAAATGGATTAGTAAACAAGAATAACATGAAGAATAATAAGAATAGGCTACAGTTAGTGTAGCTTTTATTTTATATCTTACACAGCAAAAGCTCTTAAGTGCAACATTAACTCATTTGAAATAAGATTTGAAACAAAATAAATAAAAATGTGATTTTATGTTATATACGTCTAGATAGATGATCTAACTGCAACATTTTTGCATTTATGAGTGGGAAAGATGGCGATAGATTGATTGAAATAGTCAGCGCAGAAGATCATCAATCGATTAAAATCTGCATCGACGATTGCTCAAATCAAACAAAAAAGAAGAATGTGAGATCAGGTGGTAGTGCATGTTTGACTAAGAATCATCATCAGAACTTGCAGAAACAGTTCTATGGATCTGAAATCATCACATCTCCATTCAAAACAATAAAAAAATAAAATAAAAACAGAGAAGGAATCAGATAGGACTGCCAATCACCATTGTCAGTTCTTAGAGATCAGGACCTAAGACTGGAGCGACATCAACGTATCATCACGCTCCAAAAAACCCTAATTTTTCTGGATAAAAAACCTAGAATTTGCGAAGAAGACAAAGGAGAGGAAGAGGCGGCACAGAGACCGGCCGAGGAGGGGAACTCTTACGGTTTATTTATCGAGTGGGATTCCATGGGTTTAAGCCCGAGCAGGTGATGCGTGGACCATTTTTGGGCCTACTTCACTTGTGGGCCGTGTGGATTTTATTGGTTTCAAAATACTGATAACAAAATTTATCTCAATTTTTTTTTATTAATAGTAGTTATTTGTTTTTTATAATTTTAGTAAAGAATCACATGTTTTATTTTAAATTTAGAGAAAACCACCTACTTTATTATTATTATAAAAAATCACTTTTCTCATACTATAAATTTATAAAAAATTATCTCGATTAAAATATTTTAAAAATATTATATTTTAATTTAATTTTATTAATAAAATTAATATAAAAGACTAAATTATTTTTATTTATTTTTATTTCAAACAATCGATTCACAATTATTGGATAATTGATCTGACAAAATTAAATTTTAAATTCATAATTTTATAGATCGAACAACCAAATTTTCGAAATATTGAAATAAAATAAATTATTTTTATACTAATTTAGTAGTTATTCAAACTAAAATCAAATGAAAATAATTTAAACTTTTTATATTTATTTTAATTGATAAAATCAAATTAAAATAAAATATTTTTTGTGTATTTTAGTCAATATTTTTTTTTGTCAATTTAAGTATAAAATGAGTAATTATTTACTAATTAAAATAACATAGATTATTTTTATAAATTTACAATAAAATATGTGATTTCTTGCTCTAAAAAAATTTTTCATCGTTGAAACTAAAGCGGAATCCGATGGAAAAGCTATTTTTTATTCATAATTGGTGTAAAACCTTATTCAAGTTATTTATTTGCTTAATGAGGAAACCAGTGAGTTTATGTAATATAAGAAAAAGGAAAAGTAATTTTATCCAAAAATCACACGCAATCATTAAATGGGCCAACCCAAAGCCCAAAAAAGATCCGGAAGTTCATAATCCGGGCTACTGGTCAAAGTCGGGCTGACCCGGTCCATCTGAACCCTGTTTCCCATCTCCCGGCCAGTCAATATCGCGGCACCCGAGATTCTCACGCTAGGATCTCTTTTGTTCTTCCCCAATTTCCAAAGAAAAGAATCCAATCCATTACTTGCTACGCTCAAAAAAAACTTTACAAATAAAAAACATTTAATTCTTTTTCTTTTTTTTCCTTTTTTAACTTAAAAAAACAAAAATCTGATATATGAGATAATAAAGTTCCTTCAATTGCAAAATTCATATTAACAACTACAAAATATGATTAAACAGTAGCACCCTAATGAATCACAATATAGATCATTAATCAGTAACGGACAAGTATGTAAGCAGCAAAAATCCCAACATCTTCCATATACTTGTGCTGATCTCGGTGGACGATGAAGCCTGCCTGCACGATTTAAAAAACAATTATTCTTGCAGAAATAGGATTATTGTCATTAGCAGAGTAAATTATTCAGCTAATACTTCTAATCAGCTGTGTTTCCTAATCCATTACTAAAATCATTATAGAAAAAACTTGGGAGGAGTAAATTTTGGAATAAGAAGAAGCAGATAATTCAAATAAAACAGAAATAAAATGACATTTTCCCAATCAAACGAGAGTTCTATCTATAAGAATCAGATGAAATGGTACTTACTCTGAACTCAGATAAACACAAGATCCATAACCTGAAAATTTGACATGCATATACAATGAGCAACAATCAATTAACTGTCATATAATCAGAGGAAGTAAATGCAAGAACAAGGCCAAATCGATTACTCGGGTTTCTTTGCGTGATGGTTGCAGTGCCACCGAAGTAACAGGCGATGTCGGAGTTGCCATTCTGCTGATAGTAGCTGTTGAATGCATATGAGGCATGAGAGAGAAGTGTGTCGGGCTCGAAGCAGGCCCCACCAGATAGGACTGCAGAGCAATCGGTCGCCCCAGGACCGCATGCCCAGTCCAGTGCTGTCTGGAGATCGGCTTGGGAGACTCCGGGGAGAGCAGTGCACCACGTTGTGCCGCTGATGAATGTTGTGTTGCCCTCGGGCGGCGAGAGGGTTGGGATCGGGGTTGTTAATTCTGCTTTCTGCTGCAATGCTGCCTCCGATGCGAAAACTAGCAATTCAATGAGATATGTATCTAGTATCAGCAATATTTGTAACTGGAAATATCAACATCTTGGAGTTGAGTTCAGTTTCTTCCTTACAATGAAAAAAAAAAAAATTACTGTGAGGGGTACTTTGCTTCAACTTCTTAGCTGTTTAATAATGGAAATTTCTTATAGTGTCAGAATGGTTAAATGAAATCTTAAGATTGCTTCTAATTGACATTGAACTCGAACATGTTATGCAATAGGTCGACTGCCCACATTGATCAAAGCTCATGGAGTAGAGTAAGATTTTAGGATTTCTTATGTAAATCATGAAATCCCCAACTCCTTGCAGCCATCCTCAGGCAAACGTCACGCTATGTTCATGGTGTACAAAATGTTGTTCTTCATATATAAAATCCACAAAAGCAGAAAGATGAAAAAAAAACATGAATATTGCTTGAACAGAGAAAAATACGAAGATATACAAAGAACAATGTGACACATTTCACAATAAGTAATAAAAAAAATAGAAAAACAAAAGGAACCATAAAACCCTCCATAGAAAAAATAAAACACAACAGAAAAATGAAAGTCAAAAAAATTTCCTGGCAAAACAACTGTGTGATTCTTAATTTCTCTGGCAAACGATCTATTTTAAGGTTTTTCATGGACCATTCAAAGCGTGAATACTACTTGAACAGAAGAAAATCCTGTTAACACGCCAAACTAAACACGGGAAAAAACAAGTTAATGCATACAAAATATTCCAAACAAAAACTTTTTGAGCAACGAAGCCACTTCAACAGGAAATGAAGATTATAAACAAAATATCTGCAAAATAGAGCATCAGAAAGAGAGGTAGAAAGAGTACCCAAACAGCATTCCACCAAAAGAAGACCACAGATGAACAGGATCTTTCTCTTCATTCTCCTCTTCCTCTTCTTTGTTCTCTCTAAATGAAGGTTGAAGTAAGGTAGAAAAGGTTCTGCGCAGGAAAAGAGGAAGAAGGAGACGAGGGGAGAAGAAAAGCTTGTCAGTACCAATCGAGTTTGAGGCTTCAGACGCAATGGGGCCGTGTGTGTGCATTAAGAAGCTGGTCATTCTTTAAAAAAAGGAGCAGTTAACAAATAGTAGGGGTTTTTTTGCGTAAAATAGCGATGAGCGGAGCCTCGAGAGGATGGTACAATGGTTCAGACTTCAGTCATCAGTGACTTGTTGCTTTCAAAGCTGTCAGGTTTCCGCATACCATTGGCCAAATCTCCTCGGCTTTCTCAACATCTCGCGATACATATTCTTGAGATATATTATTTGCAAAAAATTCCAATAATTTGATAAAATTTAAAATAAGTACTTTACTCAAAATTTTAAGTTATTTCGACGGAAACGTTTTATTTATTTGGCTTAATATCTCAATCTAAAATTCAATTTTAGACTTTAAGTTATATTTTATTTTTATTTTATAAAAATTGATATGTCAAAGGATTATGGCATATCAAAGTCGGGATAAATTGAAAAAGTGTTGGGCCAAAATGGAGGTATTCAACCTTGTCATTGCGCCGAATCTAACAATGTCCTGAAAGGTGAAGTACCACAACACAATGATCTCGTAACCTAATCATTGAAAGACGAATCCCATAATTCAATTATCGAAGAATCGGTTTTGCAATTTGCTCATCAAAAGACGAGTACCACAGTTTGGCCACTGAAGAATGGGCCTCGCAATCCAAGTACAAAAAAAAAAACTCCACGGTTCAAGTGTTAAAGGACAAGCTCTACCCAATCACTATGATATAGCTCCACAATTTTATCCTCGAAAGTCGAGCCTAGTGAATCTACCAGGATAGGACAACAGTCTAGGAGCCCGACTCCCCTACTAACTCTTGTCTGATCATCTATACCACCTATGTCGCCTATACCACCTGCGTTATATGTGCCATGTGCACCACTTGCATCACCAACTACAATTGCTACTCCTGCTCCACTTCACATTATATGACAAAACATTATCGAATCATGGTATAGAGGCCCAAGTAGAATTCCTAAATTATTTTTAACTAATTCATGCATCAATCATAATAGAGTCATCCGAAGAGGTTAGGTCTAGCTGCCCAAGGTGCCACATATAAGAAAGCAAAAAGCATTCAAGTAAAGGGTTTGGGATATTCTCTGTTGAGTTTGAATGTCTCAAACTTTTCATTGGAGTTTAAGTTAAAGTAGAAATCTAAAGTTAAATTTAGACTTGTGACTAATTTTAAATACTTATTATGTAATATTAGGAGTTACAATTAGAGTAAAACTCATACTCAATTCAGACCTATAAATATTCTAATAATACATAGGGTTAGGTATGATGTAGTGCTGAGGTTGAACTAGAGAGAAATAGAGAGAGAGGAATAAGAGAGAAGAGAAAGAAAGAAAGTATCGGCTCTCGTGTGTGGGACTTTCTAGTGCTTTTTGGTAGTCTCTCGTATTGATTTCTCATGGTATTCTCTTGGAGATTTCCTCTGAAGGTGGAAACATTATCAAGGCTTGGTGGAAGAGTTTAGTTGGGTAAAAAAAATTAAAATCTTTTTTATAAACTCTTGTGAAGCCTTTTAATAGTAGATCTCTCAATTCCCCTGTGAACGTAACATGATTTTGGGTTAATCACGTATATCGTTATATCTTTTCTTATTTTTTTTTATCTTGCATTACTTTTTATTTTTTGTATTATTTAAAAATAAAGTAATTCGTAAATCTTTCGCTGCGAATTCCAACAATTGATATCAGAGCTTAGGAGGAAACAACTAAGAAGGCAAAATCCTTACTCGATATGGAAAAGTTTGACGGTAAAATAAATTTTGCCTTATAGTAAAAGAAAATAAAGACAGTTCTTATTTATTAAGGCTTGCAAAAGACGTCAGAGAGTAAAGAAAAGAAGTCAGCCAATATAAGTGATAAAGATTTAGAGGAAATAAATCAAAGAACATTAAATTTAATTATTTTAAGCCTAAGTAATGATGTTTTATATAATGTCATTGATAAAGAGATGACAATGGACAGCTGGACAAAACTTAAGAAGTTGTAGATGTCAAAAAATCTCACGAATAAGTTATACCTGAAACAACAGTTGTACGGACTGCGTATGAGTGAAGATACTATTATATTGTATCACCTAAATACCTTCAATAAGATTATCAATGATTTGCTGAAAATTAATGTAAAGTTTGAAAATAATGATAAGGTACTAATTCTCCTGATATTTCTTTCTATTTTATACGATCATATTGTGACCATAATTCTTTATGGTAAAGAAACTCTCAAGATGAAGGAAATGACAGTTATTCTTTTTTCTAATTAGAAGAGGAGAAACTTCAATATCGATATTGAGATCAACGAAGAATTGGTAGCTCATGAAAGAGGAAGATCAAGAGAATATAGAGAAGGCAAGTAACAGTCCAACTCAAAATCGAAGATAAAGGTACAACGTTATTCGTGTAAGAAGTATAATCTGATTAAACGATATCATTCAAATCATGAGAAGATAGAGTTTTCAAATATGGTAACAACAATAACAGATAATACTTCTGAAAATAATGTGGACAGAGACGTTCTTGCAGTATCCTCAAAAATTGATACTTCTAGTGAGTGAATTTTAGATTTTGATAATTCTTATCATGTTTGCTCTAAGAAGGATTGGTTTATTTCTTATGAGAAGAATAAGAAAGAAGGTATTATTTGATTGAACTATAATTTGACTTGTGAGATCGCTAGTGTGGGAACAATCCAAATTCAGATGTATGATGGAATGATTCATACATTTACTGGGATGAGACATGTTCCCAAGATACGAAAAAAAATCTAATTTTACTTTGTCTGTTGGACTCAAAAGACTGTAATTATTTCGCGAGAGATGGAGTCATGAAGGTGATATGCGATATTAGAATCCTAATGAAAATAGAGAAGTACGGTAATATTTATCGATTGATAGGAAATATTATTGTAGGTGGAGTTTCAATGGCTATAATAACAAAGAAGAAGTATGATACTCGGAGTGATTTGATAGGCATAGTCGTTCTTTTTGAGTTACTTTTACTATAGCAACAGATACAGGTCTTTTGAAAAACTTCTAAAAGTACAAGATTGTAGACATAAAGAGTAAATTCAAGATTAGCTCAAGCTTGCATCTTACAATTAGGTGAATAAGCTAATAGCTTAGGGGGAGGGGCTGAATGAGATTGTTGAGTTTAGATGTATCAAACTCAAATTAGACTTTGAGTTAAAGTAAAAAATTCAAAGTTGAATTTGGACTTATAATTAATTTTGAATACTTATTATATAATATTAGAAGTTACAATTAGAGTAAAATTCAGATTCAATAGGGGTCTATAAATATTATAATAATACATAGGGTTTAGGTATTGTGTAGTACTAGGATTGAACAGAGAGAAATAGAGAGAGAAAAATAGAGAGAAGAGAAAGAAAGAGAGTGTCAGCTCTCATGTGTAGGTCTTTCTAGTATTTTTTTGTGGTCTCTTATGGTAGTTTTTCGTAGTGTTCTTTTGAAGATTCTCTCTAAAGGTGGAGATGCTGTCAAGATTTGGTAAAAGAGTTTAGTTGCGTAAAAAAGAGTGAAATTTTTTTTGATAGTGGATCTCTCGCTCCTTCCGTAGACATAACCCGATTTTGGGGTGAATCACATATACCGTTATATCTTTTTTTTTTATTTTTTATCTTATATTATTTTTTATTTCTTGTGTTGTTTGAGAATAAGGTGATTCGTAAATCCCAACACTTCTCTCCTTTCCATATAAGTTTAATTTATTGCCAAAAAAAATTCTAACTTCCTCAAGGGCAAAAGGAATCAACTAATAATGTTATACTAACTTGAACAACTAAACATTCTCCCTCAATCATAATTGAAAGGGTAGCATTTTTATTTCTATGCAAGTTGGAATCGATTAGAGAAGACCGAGAAGAGTTTGAGAACGCCAACCCAAAGTCAGGCCTAGCTGGTTAAAAGTATTTTCATTGGTCAAAGAGATAATTTCATTTTATTTTTATAATACTATATGTACTTTTTCCCAAAATTATTTTATTTAATAATTTCAACATATTTTTTCTGTATTTTTAAATTTTTAAATATTTTATAATTTTAAAGTCAATATATAATTTAAAAATTAAAAAAAATTTGATCAAAAATGAAATAAAAAATATCAATTTGGGTGAATATCAAAAATCTTAAAATCTTGATGTTGAATAATTACAATAGCCATTAATTTGGGAGCGTTTAATAAAAAGCAATATTCATAACATAGCAAGTTCTAAATCTCTAACTTAAATCAAAACTGAAATATGGGTGGAACAAACCGTTGCATCATCTTTTATTATTGAAGGCCTAGTTTGTAAAAATAATTTAATTAAGAAATATTTACCTAACAACCCCCTGAGATTTTTCTTATTTAACCAAAAAACCTCCATAAAACCCTCCGAGATTTCGATAATTACACCCACTTCCCAGCCCCCCTCGTCTCATTTTCAAATTTATTGCTCACAACCCGCTGATTGTTAGTTATCAAATTTTTAAAAAAAAGTCACTCTACCTCCGCAGTTTACAACTAAACCCAAAAGTTTATTATTTATTGGTATATAACGTTTGGATATTGACCTACAACACCCGGAAATTAGTCATAGGTACAAAAAAAAAGTTCCCGTGGAGATCTTAATTACTACTATTTCTCCAACTTTACTAAATCATGTTTACCTTTACATATCCTCTCTCTCTCGCTGCTACGCTCTACCCAGCAATCCCACCGTTGTCTCCCTAACTCCCCTACTCTCCCCCGCTCCCCACGCGAGTGAGGATGCCAAAGGCAAGTGCAGGTCCCAGTCGGCAATGGGTGCGCAAGCATGCGGTGCGGACATCCAGGATCGGCAACGAGCACGGGCGTAGGCTGGCTAGGGTGCCAGCGCTCCCCCCCCCAACAAATCCCTTGCACCCACCCTCTGCACCTACCCCGTAGCAAGTAGATCCAAGTCCACACCCCCCCCAACAAGCTGATCCGCATTCACCTCATCCCACCAAAGCAGATCGCCCGCCCTATACCTCCCCCCCCCACCCACCCCCCACCCCGCCCTCCTTCCCCCCCTCCCCTCCCTCCTCCTCCTCCTCCTCCTCCTCCTCCTCCTCCTGCAAGCACAGGCGTGGGCACCATGCTAGCAAGGGCACGCGAGCACATGGATGAGGATGCCAGAGGTGAGTGTGGGCCCCAGGCTGGCGAGGACGTGCAAGCATGCAAGTGCGAACACTAGAGGCCGACGCAAGTGTGGGCGTTAGGCCGACGAGAGTGTCATCGCTCCCCCATGCCCTTGTGCCCTTGCACCTGCCCTACCACAAGCAAATCCATGTCTGCACCCCCCAGCAAGCTAATTCGTGTCTGTCTCTCCCGTCGTGAGCAGATTGCCCCTTGCTCCCCCTCAATGAGCAACTCCCTCCCCCTCCCCTCCTGCGAGCACGAGTGCGGGTGCCATGCTGGAGAGGGTGCGCAAGCATGCGAGTGAGGAGGCTAGAGGAGAGTGCGGACCCCAAGCCGACGAGGGCACACAAGCACGTGAGTGTGGATGCCAGAGGCCGACGCGAGCGCAGGTGCCAGGCCGACATGGGTGTCATCGCTCCCCCGCTCCCCCATGCCCTCGCACCCTTACGCCTGCCCTGTCGTCCACATCCGCCTCTCTCGCTGTGAGCAAATCGCTCCCCCCCCCCTCTCCCCCCTTAATGAGTGCCAGGCCAGCGAGAGCGTGGATGCCAGAGGCTTGATTTTCTAATTTGTTCTTGTTCTTTCTCTTTTTAATTTCTTTTTCTGAAGTTTCTCTATTTTGATTTCGATTTTAGATGGTTTGAAGTAAGAAAAAGAAATCATCTTTGTGATTGATATTCATCGTAGTAAATGTATTCTTTGTTATTTTTTCCCTAACATTTATTCTGTTGATTGCTCTGATCAATGAAATGAGGCGCAACTTCTCTTATATGCTATGCTTCATGAGAAATAATGCAGGATAGAGCAGAGGACATTTGTCACAGGAAGAACATGCAGTCAAATTTGACAGAGTTTCAACTCCAATGTGTTGATTAAATTATATTTCTAGATTAATTGGTCATGGTCTGTATTTTTCTAATAACAATATATAATCACTTCAAAGTTTTATTTTGTATGAAGTTTAGTTTGCAATGTGTTATCTATGCTACTCAGGAAGGTAATTATTGTTTGTATAACTTTGAATTCTCTTAATGCAATAGCCAAATTTGTATTTCAGTGGATAACTTATTTTGTTAATACTAAAAGCAAGATCTTTCAGAAAGGATGATGATAACACGTCTTCATTTATATGCTAAATGGGTCAAGGTAATCCATAAAAATGTTGTTTTTCATTCCCATTTTTTCAGCATGTATTTTTGGAATTAAGTGTAAATCTAGTCCTTTTTACTTTCAGAAATATGATCATGCAAAGATATATCGACAAATCTCGAATGAGAACTTGCAGTTGATGCATGAACGACT
Organism: Trichopus zeylanicus subsp. travancoricus; assembly: GCA_005019695.1. Taxonomy (NCBI): domain Eukaryota; kingdom Viridiplantae; phylum Streptophyta; class Magnoliopsida; order Dioscoreales; family Dioscoreaceae; genus Trichopus; species Trichopus zeylanicus. The sequence continues at coordinate 27,198 of RXID01017899.1, read as the reverse complement.
AATGGAAACCATCATATGGCCATCAGATAACACAAACACAGAAAAGATTGTTTGATAGGGAATAGATATGACAATATCAAGTTACTTGTATAGTTCATTTGTAGTATATTTTGATTCAATGTAATTTAATTGCAGGTGTGATTTTGTACTTTTATTTCATTCAAAGTTTGTAGTGTTGATTACCTAAATGAGTTGCTAACATTTTCTTCTCCACATTTTTCTGTTCCTGATAGTAATAGATTCTCATATAGTAGTAAAATGGATTTTGTATTGCAGTTGCATCTTCCATATATTCTCTTCTTCGTATAGGTCATTTAATTCACACGATAAATAAATGCATTGTGTTAGGTGGATACAATCAAAAAAGAATCATGTCTTGAAATCCTAATGGAATATTTTGAGCCTTGAACTATTGCTAGTAGTGTATTCATTTGTCTTAGTTAGATAATTTTATATTCCTAAAATATGTGAAATATAAGAAATCTAAGAAACCTTATATAAGAAATTAAATTACAAATTTAATATTTATATATTTAAAAATAAGTCCTTGAATATTTTTATTTACAAATAAGTCCAAATTTGATTATTTTTAAATAAAATTTTACAAAAAAGAGTTGAAAGTATTAAAATTTAAAATTTTAAAATATAAGGTTAATATTTGTATATTTACAAATAAGCCTCCTAAATATGTTTATTTATAAATAAGTCCAAATTTTATTATTTTTAAAAAAAATTTAAAAAAAGAGATTAAAAGTATTAAGACTTAAATTTCACAAGTTTTATATATTTACAAATAAACCCTTTGAATATGTTTATTTTTAAATAAGTCCCAATTTTATTATTTTTTAAATAAAATTTTAAAAAAAGACATGAAAGGTTTTAAAATACCTCAATTTTAAATTACAAGTTTAATATTTATATATTTACAAATAAATCCATCAAATTTTTTTATTTATAAATAAGTCCAAATTTTGACATAAGTTTGCTTAAAAATTAACATGAAAAATTAAGTATTTTCTAAAATAAGATCATAAGTAACATATGCATATTAAAGGCACATAACCAATCATATGGATACAATATATTAATATATACGTTACAGTACTGACACCCACATAATAAGTCATTTACAAATACTCAAATAAAAGTTGAAAAATCACAACATTACAATCCAAAAATTACATGAAAGACATCGTCCAATATCTAATGAACTTTCTGCAAAAAAGCATAGTGATATTTATTAATGTATTATTTTAAAATCACATAAATTAAGATTAAAAAAATTGTCAATATTTTCTAAGAAAAATTCACATGGTAGATGCATACTAAAATTTGAAGTCCTCCTACTAGACATTTCCCTTTCCCTTCCTATTCCCCTTTTCTTGCCACGTCCTCTTACATATGGGTTTTTCATTAACCCTTAGTTTTCCACTGATTCTTGATTGCTACTAAATCCAAAAGCTTCAATTAGTTGTTATAGTCCAAAAGACTCTTTACACGCTCTCTTGTTATATTCCACATTATCATATCTACTACAAGTATATATTCTTTTATTTAATATTTTCATTGGATCATTAATCCTTTACTTCACTGAAGGATCAAATTGACTTCTACTCCATGTAAAATCATTTATTTCTTTCATGTACTACCAAGTTGGTATCGATAGTTGTTTAATCCTCTCCATATACTTGATGAATTCAGTAAGCAGAAATATATTTGAAGCATTAAAAACCAAATTTTCTAATTTTGTTCTAGGGTAGAGTCTTTTGAAGTTTGTAATCACATATTTTATATAAGCTCTACGCTCAGTATGTAGAAAGATATTCTTCACAGTATCAAAAAGACTCTTCTGCCTATCCAACATAATAGTCAAGCTGTCAAAATTTTCTAATACCTGTTTCAAGTTATATAAAAATCATAACCAAGATTGGTATATTTTTTTTCTTTTGCAACTGTATACGCAACTGAAACTAGGTTATTCTCCCCATCAATTTCACAAGTTGAAAGCAATCTGCCTTTATATTCACCTTTTAAGAAGCATCCATAAACTCCCAATATAGGCTTGCATCCAGTAAGAAAAGTTCTACTACATGCATGTAGTGACAGAAAATATCTTTGGAAAGACATATTTGGACCTTAGGTAAAGTGAACAATATTGTGAGGATTCCTCTTTTCCAACTCTACCTTAAACGAATGAAACAAATTAAAAAAATCTTCTTTATTGTCATGAATAACCCTATAAGTATAGTCTTTTTCCCTCAATGCCTACATGTAAGTTAGCTGAAGACTGTATCTATCATTCATCAAATTTTGTATTTATTTTACTGTGATTTACTTATCAACATTCATCCAATCCAAAATTGATTACTTACCCATTTAGCACTTGTCATTTTATTTCCAAAAGTATTAATCGCAATACGTGTATGAACTAATTCTATTTTTTGCACCTGAAAACCTGAACTACCATATCTCTCTGAAGTATGAAGCCTTTATGGATAATTCGCAGAAGCACACTTGACTGTTACTCTATTACGTTTATTTTTCACAAACAAAGGTTGAAATCTATGCACAATACAATATTATCTAAGAGTCATTCTGAATGCATATACATCTTCAAATATGTCCTCTTTTTTCATAATATTATTATTCAAATTATTTTCAAACAAAGGTAGTAGATCATCTTCTGCTTTATCTTCTACTCCTCCTTCACCTTATCTCATCTCCTCTTCCTCTTACTTTGCCTCTAACTCATCATCATCATTCTCGTCCTCCTCATCTTCATTATCATCAGAAGAAAAATTCAAACTGTGAAAAATAGAATTAGAAGGACAAGCATTTAAATCTGAGTCAATATACTCATTTCTTTGTACAATACGATACTCAGAAGATTCTCCTGACATAAATCCTTTTTGACCATACTGTGATGTAACAAATGTAGGAGTCAAAAAAGTTAACCTTACTGTAGGCACCACTAATAAGGGATCCCCCATGTTCTCGATTGATATGTAGATATTGTTATACCTCAATCCTTTTATTATTGTCTACATTGCTATGAGCTGAATTTTACTATTAATTGATATATAAGTTGGACGAGTATTATTTGAAAGTAAGTACTTGATCATAAGTAACTCATTTGTCATTATTTTAACTAGTTTACAGGCTTCAATTTATAACTATAAAAATGAGTACTTATTATATCAACCAACAAAGACTTTTGTCTACCAAATACATATTTTATCCTTTGAGTATATCCAACTTTCTTCTAATATCCTCCATAATGAAATACTAATCTTATGAGATTTTCTGAATCAGACATCTCTAAAATATATAACAACATGAGTAAAATATAACTAAATAAATAACATCAAAAATTAGTTCAAATTTAATCCAAAATCAATAAAAATTGAGAAATCACATTAATTAAGAATTCTTAAAAATTCCTTTTTGAAATGATTGGCTTTGTGGTGAAGGTGCTGGAAATCAAATCGACTTTGTGGTGGAGAGGGGGAACTGGGGGGATGGGGTGGTTTTGGAGGTGCTTCACTGCCTGGGCAGTGAAGCTAGGGTGAGTTGGACCAACTCTAAGATCAAAGTAGGAGAGGTATTCATTCGGTTGGAGATTCATAAGGTTACTAGCTCTCGTTTCAGGCTTACAAAGTAGAATGAGAAGGTTCAATGCAATCAAGTAGCTCAGTCTGCTAATCGGCTTGTGGGCTTTTTTTCTTTTAGAGGAGGGGGGGGTGTCTGCAGGGAGAGAATCGGATCAGCGAGTATGGGTGCCATGCCAATGCTAGTGAGGGGGCGTGAGCACGCAAGTGAGGACGTCAGAGGTCGGCGTGAGCCTCAGATTGGCGAGGCACGTGAGCACGTAGGTGCGGATGCCAGAGGCCGACATAGGCATGGGCGCCAGGCCCGTGAGGACACGCAAGCATGCAAGTATGGACGCCAGAGGCCAGCGAGAGCGTGGGCACCCGCGGCCGCACCCCCGTCGACCTGGGACCTCCGCTCGCACCTGCCTCTGGCATTCTCACCCTCGCGACCTGGGTCCTGCGCGCTTGTGTCGGCCTCTGGTGTCCGCACCCACGTGTTGTCCTCGTCGAGCTAGCGTCGGCGCCCACGCCCACACTTGCGAGAAGGAATTTTCTTTTCTTTTTTTTTTTTTTTTTGGGGGGGGGGGGGGGGGGGGCGGGTATACAGATCTGCTCATGTCAGGGGAGGGGGTGGTAGATCTGCTCGTGGCTAGTTGGTCGAAGTGGATGTGGGTGTCAGCTGAAGGCACAATGGCGACGAGGAGTGGCGGCGCGGGGTTGTGCAAGCCAGCGACGGCGCGGGAGAGCAACAGAGCAATGGCACGAGGCTGGGTAGAGCAATAACGAGAGAAGATAAGGTAAAGGTAAAAATGGATTTTAGGGGGTTTGTTGTAAATATGATTAATTTCAGGGTGTTGTATGTAAATATTCGAAAGTTATATGCAAAATAAATAATAAATTTTTTAGGGGTTTAATTATAAAATTGCGAAGGGTAAAAGTAAAATTTTTAAAAAAATTGATTAAATAATAATCAGGGGTTGTAGATAATAAATTTGAAAAGAAGGGGAGTATAGGTAATTATCAAAATCTCGGGGGATTTTAGATAAATAAAAAAAATCCCAAGAGAGTGTAGGTAAATATCCCTTTAATTAATAATTAACAAAATAAAAATTCTTATTTATTTTCTATATTTTTATCTAATTCAGCTCAACACATATTTCACTTTTGTTTTATCGGTTGTAATCACTAAGCTTCTTCATATTAGCCAAAAAAAAATTATTGACTAAATTGTCCATTCTCTCACATCAGAAACTATATTCAATATATGGTGTTTTCTTTATAAGAAATTTATCAAGGTATGTTCACCACAAAAATGGATTTTTTTTTTTTGTAAGGTAGATTAGTTATCACTTGTGCCATTCACAAGATGAAATTGTCGCTTCCGCATTCTGTAAAGTAAAACTACTCTCTTCACCTTTTACATGCTTATGATCTCTTTTTTTGTTTGCATCTTTCTGGCGGTTTGAAGAGTTTTTACCTTTTTCTCATTCCATTATTCCAAATTCCAACATTAATTGTCTCTCAATGCCCGTTTTATCAATTTGATTTCAAATTCACTTTCTAATGCCTTTTGTTAAGAACTTATTCACAATTACATAATATAAGAATAAGCAATGCATGCTCCCCTTTCTATTATTTCAATAATAGATTTTGTTATTGAAAAAATATATGGGAGGTGTCTTCTTAAGTCTAATGACATATGACTAAGGTATTTCATACCCAATAATCAAAAGATATTTGTTCTTCTTGATTTCAATAAAAAATACCTACAAAATGAGACATCTATTGTGTGGTTCAGAAGTAACAATTGTATGTGTACATGTATTTTCAAAATTTTCTATTTAGTTCTATACAACTATTGTTCTCAGTTTTAGCATATCTTTCCTAATATGATATCCATAATTGAACACAAAGTATTTATCATAGTGGCTAAGTATTTTTTTTTTTACTATTATGTATTCATTTTATATGAAAGTATTCATTTTTAAGTTATTATGTATTTAGTTTTTTCAAAAAGTATTTAATTTCAGTTATTATATATTCATTTTTTGGTATAAATAATATATTCTTGAAATAAGTTGGATGACAATAATATATAAATATACAAAGCTGAAGCACTATAACAAATCGGATATTGATAACACTTAATGATCGGCGCTTGTCTAAAAGCATCGATAGTTGGCTACACTTTGCAATTTCTATGTTCGAACAATTGAAGCAAAAGTTCGGTCATTCGAACATAGTAGACAAAGAGCAAATTCTTTATTTGCAATGTTCAAACGATCAAATGCTAAGTTTGGTCATCCAAACTTGTAATAATGAGCTTCTAAAATTTAAATCTTGCTTTCAAATGTGGGATCGAAATTGATCATCTAGGATAATAAAGACCCCAAGGAACGACCTCGAACTATAAATCAAAATTTATTTTGATTTAGAGTGCATTATCAGGTGTTGTAGAAATATTAACTTCCAACAATCATAAACCCATATTGTTAATTACCCCGATATTACGAAGAACCTTCTAAAATAAGAAATATAATTAATAAAAATAAAGACAAAAGAAAGAAAGAAAGAAAAAAAGTATTTGATTAATTTAAGAAAGATAGTACATGACTTAAGTAAGGGCATGTCCTCACTTTACAAAGTTCAACATAAAATTATAAAAAATATTTAAAAAATAAAGAAAGCAAAAGAAAAAGGACGAGAAGAAGCTTTAATGTATGCTCCTATCTTGCTTTCCCTATGACGTCCAATCCAAACCGTGAAAGAGAATGGGAGAAGTTTGAAGTGTTTTTAATGGTTGTGAGCATCAGTGACAATTTCATAATTTGAAGTACTTTCATTAGTCAATAAGATGTAAGCAATAACTTCATTTAAGATTAGAGTGTTTCCGTCAGTTAATAAAGCATTGGCAATAACTCTATCAACCTTGACGTATTTGCATAAGCGATAAGGTATAGGTGATAACTTATTTTAATTTAGTAGCATCACTAATAGCCTATAAGGTTGGGTATAGTTTGAAGATGCATTACCAACTACTTGTGAGTTTGGCTAACTTGAAGAGGTACGTCGTCAACTGCTTGTGGGGTTGATTAACTTATAAGGGAGCATTGTCAACTACTTTTAGGATTGGTTAACTTGAAAGGCACATTGTCAACTATTTGTGGGACTGACTAGCTTAAAGAGCTTGTTATTAACTACTTATGGAGTTGACTCACTTGAAAAGTGTATCGTCAACTGCTTGTGGGGTTGACAATCTTGGAAAGGTATGTCATCAATTGCTTATGAGATTAACTACTTAAAAGGGGGTATTGTCAACTACTTGCGAGGTTGATTCACTTGTAGGGTACGTCATTAACTGCTTCTGGAGTTAACTAGTTTAAAGTGTGGTCAATGGCTTTGAGCGTATTATTAGTTGACTTCATTGATTTGGTAGCATTACCAACAGCTTAGGGGGGTTAAGTATAGCTTTGAAGTGTGGCTGACAGCTTGAAGTATATTAGTAATTAACTTCTTTAATTTAGCAGCATTACCAATGGCTTATGGAGTTGGGTATAGCTTTAAAGTGTGACTGACAACTTTGAGTATGTCGGTGATTAATCTTTTTAGTTTAACGACATCACCAATAGTTTATGGGGTTGAAGATAGCTTGGAAGATACATCGTCAACGACTTTTAAGGTTGACTAACTTTAAAGTGTGGCCAACAACTTTGAGCGTATTAGTAATTAACTTCTTTGGTTTGATAGCATCATCAACGACATATAAAATTGGGTATAGCTTTGAAGTATGGCCAACAGCTTCAAGTATGTTGGCAATTAACTTTTTCTAATTTGGTAGCATGACCAACTGCTTACAAAGTTGGGTATAGCTTTAAAGTATGGCTAATAACTTGAGCGTGTTAGCGACTATCTTTTTAGGATTGATAGCATCACCAACGATTTGTAGGATTGGGTATAGCTTTGAAGTGTTATTGAAGGCTTTTGTAGCACATCCAGTAAGACTCAGTTTGATCTTATTTAGCTCCATTTAAACTAATTCTAACACAAGTTAGGGTTGTAACATCACCCTTTATTTATAGTCTTAAAGTATTATTGAAGATTCGGCACTCCCAGTGGGCCTTAGTTTAACCCAAGTTAATTCTATCAAAACTAATATAGTTCGAGTTTGAGTTTAATTTTATTTAGCTTAAGTCAAGTTTTGACCTTGTGTTAGACCTCTATAGAGTCCGGATCAGTTGGACTTTTGTTCAAATTTAAGTCAATTTAATTCAACATGATTTCAGCTTAGGCTCAGCCTAGCCTAGTTATGGTTAGACTTTAAGTTAATTTAATCCAATTAAGATTTGATTTGAGCTTAATTCAATCCAGATTGGATTTAATTTGGACTCAATTTGATTTTTATATTAATCCATCTTGAGTCTAATTAGGGTTGAATGTAGGTTCATTTGATTTAGGTTGACTCAATTTGGATTTTTTGAAGTTTAGTTCAATTTGAATTTTAGTCGATCTTTTTAACCAATTTAAGTTTACTTAAGCCAACTTAGCTTTTATCCATTTATTGTGATTATGTTACTTCACATTAATTTAATTTGAGAGTCCTTGGTTGTTTAGAATAATTTTAGATGGATCTGTAGCTCAACTTAAAATATGCGAACTCAAGAATTGGCTTAGTTTGTGAGTTCGAAAGCTAGCTTAATGATGTAAGCCCAAGGACTAACTAAGTACGAGTCCAAATACTAACCTAGAAGTGAGCTCAAAAACTGGCTTAGTACTAGCCCAAAGACTAGCTTGGATGTGAGCCCGAAAGCTGGCTTAGTGTAAGCCTAAAGGCTGGCTTAGATGTGAGCATGAAGGCTGACTTAGATTCGAGCCCGAAGGCTAGCTTGAATGCAAGCCTAAATATTGGGATAGATGTGAGCCTAAAGACTAATTGAGTGCAAGCTCGAAGGCTGATTATGGATGCGAGCCCGAAAGCTAACTGATTATGAGCCCGAAGGCTGGCTAAGTATAAGCTCGAAAGATATTTAAGTGTGAGTCCAAAGGCTGGCTATGGATATGAGACAAAGGCTAGTGATTGTGAGCCCGAAGGCTGGCTAAGTGCAAATCTGAAGGTTGGCTTGAATGCGAGCCCGAAGGCTAGCTAAGTGCAAGCCCAAATGCTAACTAAGATACAAGCTTGAAGGTTGGTTATTTTCAAGCCTGAAGACTGACTAGAGTGAGAACCCGAAGGTTGACTTAGATATAAGCCCGAAGGCTGGTTTAGATGCAAGTCTAAAGGCTAATTGAGTGCGAGCTTGGCATTTATTCACTCTGAGTTCTTTCTAAAATAGTAAGATTGGTGCCTTGAGGTAAGAAAGTAATGCTAATGGAATGTCCACAAATTCAGTTTAGTTTAAATAGTAGCCCTAGCGTCATTCTAAAATGGATCTTTTTTCTTTGAGTCAAAGGAGGAATAAAGTAGCTCACCTAAAAGGGGAGGAAGGGCCGATGTCGTCGAGAGATGGGATTAAGGCTAGCTATATACGAGCCTAAAGGTTGATTAGGATGCGAGTTTGAAGGCTGGCTAAGTATAAGTCCGAAGGCTAACTTGAATGTGAGATCGAAGGTTAGCTGAGTGCAAACCCAAAAGCTAGCTTAGATACAAGTCTGAAGGTTGACTTAAATATAAGTCTGAAGGTTGGTTTGGATGCAAGCCTGAAGGCTGACTTAGTACTAACCTGAAGGTTGGCTTAAATCCAAGTCCGAAGATTAACTAAGTGCAAGCCCAAGGCCAATTTTAATGTAAGCCTGAAGGTTGGTCTGATGTGAGGTTGAAGGCTAACTTATGGTAACGAGGATCCATCGTCTTCGAGGGGGCCACGGGTGGCTAGAGCGAGGTCATATGGTCCGCCATCTGTATCATCATCCTTGAAGGAGACGTTGGTGGCCACAACAAAGTCAAAGGGTCTGTCATCTTCAAGAGACCACATGTGGCTACAACAAGGTCACAGAATTTACCGTCTTCGAGGGGCCATGGATGGCCGCAGTAGGGTTATGAAATCCACTGTCTTCATTGTCATCTTCGAGGGGGCTGCGGGTAGCCACAGTGGGGTTACGGAGTCTGCCATCTTCAATGCTACCTTCAAATGGTCGCTGATGACCATGGTAATGGTGGCACAAAAATCGAGATTTTTCTTAAAAAAATCACATATTCTAAAATTTTTAGGATTCTTTTTGAATAAAATTTAGACTTATTTATCAATAAAAATGATGAAGTGCTTATTTATAAATTTTTCAAGAAATTAGAGCAAAACATAATTTTATAAATTTTAAGAGTTTCTTTGTAAAAAGTACATTTGCAAAATTCTAGAATTTTGAGAGTCCTTTTTTGAATGAATTTTGGACTCATTTAAAAATAAAAATTTTGAGGGGGTATTTACAAAATTTTCAAAAAATTATACTAAAATATAATTTTATAAATTTCAAAGGTTTTTTCACAAAAAAGACACATTTGTAAAATTTTGAAATTTTCAAAGTTTTTATAATAAAATTTGGGCTAATTTGGAAATTAAAATTTTAAAGGACTTATTTACAAATTTTAGAAATTTTATAGATTTATTTGTGAAAATTAAAATTTTTAGAGATTTTTCTTCAGTCAAAATTCACTTAAACACCAAATTTAAACTCTAACCCTTCTTTTGCCCTACCTACTTTCTCCTCCTCATTTTGTCTTTGGCTTTAGCCAACTCTATCTTGCCTCTATCTCTCTACCTTCCATGATTGTCAAGCTGCCAATGAAGAGACCAAGGCCTACCAACAAATGGGAGGACCTAAAATGGGCAGTAGAGATCATTATGGTGCTCTTCATCATGGGTGAGATGTGATGCAATGTCGAGCCTAACACCATTGAGAAGTCCTTGGTGGAGTTTACCACTTATAAGGTAGGATTTTATTATTAGTCCAAATTGGCAATCTTTAACGAGGGGTGAAATAGGTTTCCAAGTAGTAAATAAGTTTTCATTGAGTACAATAAATCAAAATGCATTTTAAATCAAAGTAAATGATCAAAACTTAATTAGAAATACTAAAGCAATTAAAGCAAGTAAGAACGATAATACACAATCAAATATAAGACGATTTTTAATCAATATCAAATTAAGTATATAAGGTAAAAAGAAAGTAGAAAGAGTGTGAACTAATATATGTGGTTCAGTAACCAATCGTATCTACTCCATTGTCTTTACCTCAATTCTAAGGACTCAAACTCATTACTAGAGTTATCATTTCATTAAAGTAAAGTCGCGTCCTTACAAACTCATAAACTGCTAGAGTCGCTCTCCACCAGAGCCAATTAGCTACTCCTTATAATCTGAAAAGTGTGCATTCTAACCACTTTCCTAAAACCTAGAAGAACATTTCTCCCTAATAATCTCAGAGAATTACAATAATAAAGATGGAAAGAAAAAAGATAAAACTTACAACAAGAGTCTCTTAACATTTAATTATAATGGTGTTTGAGGATTTGATGGTTAATGCATATTTGATCTCTTGCTAGGGTTAGAAGGCTTTAAGAGAGAGATTCTTGCTCTAAAAATGTAAAAATCTAATTCTCTTACTGAGCAAAAAACTCCCAAGGCTTTACATAATCATTGGAGTAAGAAATTAGTTATTTGGAAATTCCTGTTGATTGTCTCTATTAAGTTCAAACATTCAGACCTTAAGGTTTGACCACTGAATATCCCAATGCTCAAATTTAATCTAGCCATTAATAACTAATGTCAGAGATTCAGACATTCGGTCATTAGATCCGAGCATCTGAACCAGCACAATCGGACGACCGATACTTATACTGGACATCTAATTCCAAAAAATCTGAGAGCATGAAGACTTCATTGATTTAGTAACGTCACCAACAGCTTAGAAAATTGGGTATAGGTTTGAAGTGTGGCTAATAATTTTGATCGTGTTGGTAATTAACTTCTTTAGTTTGGTTACATCATTATGACTTAGGGAGTTAGGTATAGATTTGAAGTATAGCTAACAGCTTTGAGCATATTGGTGATTAACTTTTTTGATTTGATGTGGCTAACAATTTTAATCATGTTGGCGATTAACTTCTTTGGTTTGGTTACATCACCACAACTTAGGGAGTTAGGTATAGATTTGAGTGTGGCCAACAGCTTTGAACGTATTGGTGATTAACTTCTTTGATTTGATAGCATCACCAATGGCTTAAGCAGTTTGGTATAACTTTGAAGTTTGGCCGACAACTTTGAGCATATTTGCAATTAACTTCTTTAGTTTGGTAGTATTACCAACGGCTTAGGGAATTAGATATAGCTTTGAAGTATTGTTAAATGCTTTTGTAGCACACCTAACGAGATTTAATTTGATCTTATTTAATTCTATTCTAACTAATTTTGGTTTGAATCAGAATAGTAACATCACCCTTTATTCATAGTCTCAAAGTATTGCTGAAAGTTCAGTACACACAGTGAAATTTGGTTTGACCATATTTAATTCCATTGGGACTAATATAGTTTGGGTCTAAATTTGGTTTTATTTAACTTGATTCGAGTTTGACCTTGTGTTGGACCTTTATCGAGTTTGGTCTATTGTACTTTACCTCAAGTCCAAGTCAATTTAGTTCAACTTGATTTTTCTTCAGGGTCAGCCTAACTTAGTTCTTTTAGTTTGAATTTAATTTAACACAATTAGGATTTGATTTGAGTTTAGTTCAATCCAAATTGGATTTAATTTAAACTCAACCTGATTTTAAATTAATTTGTCTCGAGTCTAGTTAGGGTTGAGTTTGAATTCTAAGTCAACTAAGTTTGGATTTCTTTGAAGTCCAACTCGATATAGGTTTTATTTTATTTTTTTGATCAATTTAGGTCCATTTGAATTAACTTAGCCTTTTATCCATTTATTTTGGCCAAGTTACTTCACATTAATTAATTTGATTTGAGGGTTCTTGGTTATTTATAATAATTTTAGGTGGATCATGATAGCTTTAAGTATACAAACCTGAGGGCTGACTTAGCTCGCGAGCTTGAAAGTGGACTTAGGAGTGCAAGTCCAAGGGCTAACTGGATGTGTGTACAAAGACTAGCCAAGTGCAAGCTCGAAGGCTAACTGGGCTACCAACTCGAAGGCTGGTTTGGATGCAAACCCAAAGGCTAGCTGAATGTGAGGCTAAAGGCTGACTGAGTGTGAACACGAAAGCTGGCTTGAATGCAAGCCCAAAAGCTGACTAAGTGCAAGTCCGAAAACTGATTAAGTGTGAGCCTGAAGGCTAGTTAAGTGCAAGCACAAAGGTTGGTTTGGATGCGAGCCCAAAGGTTAGTTAGGATACAAGGTCGAAGGCTAGCTTGGTGCGAGTTCGAAGGCCAGCTGGGTATGAGTCCAAAGGCTAGCTGAGTGCGAGCCAGAAGACTAGCTTAGTGCAAGTCTGAAAGCTAGATAAGTGCAAACTCGAAAGCTAACTTAGATATGAGCCCAAAGGTTGGCTAAGATGCGAGCCTGAAGACTGATTTGACGCAAGCTCAAAGGCCAGCTAGATATGAGCCCGAAAGTTAACTAAGATGTGAGCCTGAGGGTTGACTTAGTGCGAGCTCAAAGGCTAGCTGAGTACAAGCCCGAAGGTTAGCTAAGTGCGAGCCCAAAAGTTGATATAGTGAGGCTTTGTCTTCTTCGAGGGGCCACGAGTAACCATAATAGTATCCAAAGTTTGTCATTTTCGAGGGACCGTGGGTGGTTGCAGCGTTAGTAGAATCTCATCATCACACCAAGGATTGCGGGTAGCCACGATGTTGATGAAGTTCCACCAAAAATTAAAATGAGAGAAGTCTTTTCTCCTTTTTTTTTGAACAAACTCTGTTCTTTTATTTTTTTGCCAATTTTTTACACAATAATTTTTTTATTTTTTTTTCTATTTCTTCTTCTTTCTCAAGCTTGAAACCCTTCTCCCCCACTTCTTTTGGCCGGATTGTCTTTTTTTGGGCTGTTGTAACTTTTCCCTTTTTATAATTTTTTAACCTCCAACTACTCTCTTCTTCTTCTTCCCCTGAACCTCTCTACCCTTCTTCTTCCTCACAGTCGGGCCAAATTCGGCTTAGTTTCCCAATGGCGAGGCGGAGGGCAACCCTACCCCCTGTCTCACTATTAGATCCGGCCTATAGTAACGATAGGCTACCGCTAAGTATAGGCATGGGTAGTGGCCAAGAAGGCAGGTGGGCTGGTCGGCAAGAAGAGCAATGGGGCTCAGGCGATGAGATGGCGAGCGAGCCTCTCAGGATGGAGCTCAATGGTGGTACAAGTGTGCTAGGAGGTCAATAGTGGAGATGTAGGCTTGGCGATGGTCTCTAGTCTGGTGATAGATGTGCTCGGTGGCAATGGAGGTGTAGGGCCAGCAGTGGTGCTTCGGGGTTCAGTGAGGTGCAAGCTGTGTTCTAGGATACAGTGGAGGGCCAATGGTGTTCTAAGAAAACAATGGGAGGGCAACAAAGAAAAAAAGAATAGAGATAAGGGTTCTTGCTTGCTAATTGATTCTTCTTCGTATTCTTTTGATCTCTAAGTTTTCCCATGTTCTTTGCTCTTCGAACTGTTTCTTCTCTCTCTAGTCTCCTCATCATGATCCTTTTCCTATGTTTTTTTTTTCAGATCAACAGCTTTATATAGGATTCAAGATATGAAGTTGGGCTAAAAAATAATATCCTTTTTATTTGCATTTTTGAATGATGAATGTGAATGTAAATAAATATGGATATGATGTATATTGAGTTTAGATGAATTTGTAAAGAGATATAGATAAATTTGTTTGTTATAGATGATTTGAAAGTTATATTCATTCGAAATACTAAAATTATAGAAGAATTTTTTATAATTTTTTTAAAAAATTGGACTAAATTATAATTTTATAATTTTCAAGAAGTTTCTTGCAAGAAAAACTTATTTATAAAGTTTTAAAACTTTTAGAGTTCTTTTTAAATGAAATTTGAACTTATTCACAAATAAAAAATTTTGAGGAACTTATTTGCGAAAAGTTAAAATTATAGGGATGCATTTATAAATACAAAATTTTAAAAGAGTGTATTCACAAAACCTAGATTTCATAAATATCAAACTATAATTATCAATATTTTAAGAAATTTATTTGCAAATCATGAATTTTGTGAAACTAATTAATAATTTTAAAATTTTATTAGATTTTTTTCACAAAATTTTTATTTTAGGGACTATTTATAAGAAAAATTCGACATAAATTTTAGTTGAATTTTAGGCCCAATTTTGATCTAAATATCCAACCCACTTAACTTATTTAGATTAAGCTTAACTTGAGCCCGAATTTCTTAAGAATTTAATTGAGCTCAATTTTTGGTCAAACTCGGATGTAATTTAAGTCTAACTAAAACTTACATTTGAGTCATAATTTAGTAGCATATAAGTCTCAATTTTAATCATGTTCCAATCAAATTTGATTATGGCAAAAATACCTTAAACACTAATCTTCGATCGTCCAAACCTAAGGTTCGAGCATTTGAAACTATCAGTAATCTCCAGAATTTTTCTGTTAGATTCGAACATTCAAACTCTAAAGTTTGGACATCTGAAATTTATAGAAAAATCTTAACTAATTTACTACAACTTCAGTTCCTATTTAATATCAACTCATAATTAATATTGGATAGAAATAATAAATCGGTAAAGACATTTCAAGATGAGTTTAAGTATTGACTAAAAGCTCAAATAAACCAATTATCAAATTCTTGACTCAACAAAAATAAATAAAAATTCTAAATCTATTAGGCTTGAGTTGATCTTCCACTTTGAGCACTTGAGCTTTCACCTTGATATTTAAGTTTCATCTCCAAAATATCATTCTTTTTATTTGCGATTCATCATTTTCAAGTTTTAATCTTAAGACTCAATCTTTTATGAACTTAGATAATTATTGTACATCGTGAAGCTTATCACCACTTAAAAAATGTCTTAAATACCAATTTGATCATCATCAAAATCTAAATATCAATATTTACTATTATCAATCGTCATGTTGAATTCCCAAATCTTTTCGAAGAATGAGAAATATCGAAGCATGGCGTTTATCACCTGCAAAGTAAGATTTTTTATTCTTTGTTTTGATTTTGTTAAGCTTGGGTCCGTGAATGTTTCTCTCCTATTTAAAGTTTAAAGAGTGAAATTTGATATCATCAAGATGTGATTTATTATGTAATTGTATACTTGGTATAAGATGGTTTTGTTTATGTAAAATTTAGAACCTTATTCCAACTAATTTTTTATTCTATTTTTGGTGAAAGATGGTGTGTAGAAGTGGTTATTGAAGGAAAAAACATCATGGAGAAAACCATCTTTGAACTGATCGTCATTTGATTTTATCTTTTATACAAATATAATACATGTTTAACTAAAAAAGACGCAAGACAATAAAAATATTTTATAAAAAAGGGAGTTTTTCTCTTATTATCAGAGATTGTATCATTCAATATAGTAATAATATGAGTTGAATTTTTTTGATTCAAAATTCTAAAAACAAAATTAATTCTAGTATTCATTCAAATAAGCTATTTATATTGGTCATATTCATTATAAATTTTTTATCATCACGTTTCTTACTTCCGATCCAAATAAGTTGTTAGTTAATCTTTGGATTGATGCCTATCCAAGCCCGCCTTAGTCGGTCAAAGCTAAACATGGGTGGGTTACCCAGATTAAAAGGTTGTTTGGATCAATTCCAAACAGGCTAAATTGGCTAAATTGAGGGAATTGGAGGCTCAATTCCCTCAATTCGGATGTTTGGATAACTAATATTATTTGGGAATTGTTGGAATTAACAATTCCAGTAATTCCCAATTCCGGATTTGAATTTCGGAAGAGATTGAATGGAATTCACAATTTCGGTTGGAATTATATTGAACTCATAGGAAGAATAATTTTCAATTAAAATTAAGGATTTCTCACCCAAATTTTCACCCAATTTTTTAATCTAAAATTATATATTTTTTTTATCTACTCATTTTTTTTTTTCACATTCTTATAAAATTTTAATATCTATAAATTAACTTTTTTTAATTTAAAATATATTTTATTGATTGAATATTTTTTAAAAAATTATTCTATTTTTTCTTAACTTATCAAATATTATAAATATGCAACCCTAACATTATTTATATTTTAAACCACAAAATTTTTTTCTCTACTCATTAATTTTTTTTACATATTTTTCTAAATATTAATACTTATGGATTATCAATTCTAATTTAAAATATATTTTATTGATTGAATAAATATTTTAAAAATTATTTTTTTAAGTAAATATTTTTAATATTTATATATATTTTTAACCACCAAAATACATTTTATTAATTTATTTATTATATTTATATTTTTTTAAAAAAAAAAAAATAAAATAAAATAAGAGTAATTTTACTTATTTGAAAATGATTGATTTTTATTCCTAATCCAACCACCGAAATTCACGAAATTGACGAAATTGACGAAACAGATAATTTCTGAATTTTACTGTAAAATATATTTAAATACCAAAATTATTAGTTGGGCTAATTTTTTTAATTTCTCGAAATTGATCGAATTCACAGTTAATTCATTTCAAATCGAAATGGATACAAACGCGACTAACCTAAATAAGTCTACTTAATCTAGTCTTTCATACAGCGGCACGCTAATCTCAAAGCAATGCAAACCAACCTCGAGATCCGTTTACAATCCAGAACATTGTATTTGACCCCTTCGCCGCTTAAACCCTAGCATAGCTCAAAGCTCGGACCACGCCGCCTCCTTCGGTTCATGCCGGAATCCCTCGCGAAGATCTCGCGAATCCCCTTTGTGCCCCGCCAAGTCATGCTGGAGACGATGGAGGCGAAGCCGGCGGAGAAGGAGACCAAGAGGAAGGAGAAGAAGACCAAGAAGGAGAAGAAGAGCTTGCCGGAGTCCTTGGATTTGGTGCAGTCGGACGGCGACGATTCGGCGAGGAGGGAGGAGGCGACGATGCTCCTTTTGAGGTCCATTGCTGCGTATCTGAAGAGCAATGGCTTCTCGAAAACCTTCTCTGCGCTCCGTGAGGAGGCCCAGGTCGAGGTGAAGATCTGGAACTCGAAATTGATTCTGGAATAGTGATCGATCTCTATTTCTTCTTTAATCTGGAACGAGTGTGCTGAAGCCTCACCAAAGCTAGAATCTTGTGCATTGGTTGAAGCTGAAATAGCAGCTTGAGAATTAGCTGTTTCACTTGAGTTCTGTATGATAGTTTTTTCCTATATATAGAGCTAGTTGGATCACTGATGCTTGCTTCAAAATTAGTTTTTGCGATAATGTCTGCTTGCATGCAGTTTGGATAGTGTGAAGGGAACATTATTTCAGTGTGATATCTTTTTTGCAGTAAAACATCTGTCTGTGATCATAAAGTATTTATTTTCTGTGCAGATTGATGATCAGAAAGCATCTCCTTTGAAATTGGAGGAACTAATATTTAGTGTTTTGGAGTCGAGGTACATTCTGCAATCTTTTATATTGTCTTCATCATTGATTGCGTATGTACAAATCGTGGCATGAAATGTTATATTTTCCATGATAAATTGATGTTGAAATCTTTGAAATTGGATATTTATTTTTCTACTCCACTCAAGCATTTCTGCTTCTTTTTTGTCTGCTTTAGCGATGTAGTTCAGTTTCCAAGGGGCTTTGCTACTTCTTACTACTATGGGAGGTTAGCAATGTAACTAAGATATATGGCCAAAGCAAGTAAGAGGAGAAGTTATACATTATGGGGAGCAGAATATTATTTTTGCTAAAATATTTTAAATGTTTTCATGTTTTGCAGTGGATGTTAAAACCCTTCAATTTTTCTTCTCGTTTATACGTCACATCCATTATCAAATCAATTATGTAACATCTTTTCTAACTGTAAGAAATCCTTGAGATATCGTATGCCATAAGAGTGGCTTGAATTAACTCTGCTTTAAGATAGCATAATATTCACATGCTTTCTTACAATTTTCAACAACAAAATCATTCTTAAGCTTGAAAATCGAATATAGAAAAGGTGTGAAATCCTAATGATGCAAGTTGTCCTGCAAGGTGTAATCTTTCTGCAGCCCATGAAAGAGGAACATTGTTTTGAGATTTACAAGAGGGTGTTGTTTTAGAAAGCCATTTGAAGCTCTTGTACTTTCCTTCATTGATGCTTTCTGTTGTTGTCCAGAAAGAGAGTCATTTATTTGTTCCTTCCATTGGTCTTATGCATTTTCTCAATTGGTTAGCTGAATGATTTGTTTTTTGGGTTGTCTGTCTCTGTCTGATTTCTTCCTTCTTTGCTTGAAATGTAATTTCCTTCTTCAGTTTTTTGTTCCAACAATATCAATGCTCTTGGCAATGATACTAAAGATGATTCTTTACATATTCTTCTTATTTTTCTATCATTCTATCTCACCATTCTGGACATGTTTCATTTATGATTTGTTGCATTCTTTGAATTCATCATGCAGTGACAGCCGCGCAAATTTTTGTATTGATTGGATGGAAGAGAAAGGTATACCTTCAGCCTTTTACTTATTATTGTCTTTTCATTCATCTGTGTAGTGTCTCCTTTGTAATTATGATGTTTGTTCTAGCATTATCAGTTTATGATGAAAATTTTTGCCATTTTGTATGTTTTTTATCTATATTTATTTGGGTTTTTTTTGTTCCTTTGAAGCATAGCTTTAGCCCTAAGCCAGATGCAGAAATTTTGCAGGGTTGGAAAATGGTAGCATTGCTAGAGTAGATGAAGGGAAGAAGACTCGCGATGCCTCTGGCCACATCCATAAGAAAAAGAGAAAGAAGATTTCCGAACAGGAAGATGGGAAGGTTGAACTAGATAATGGTTCTGCTCAACGTGTTGTGATTGATGAAAATATGTCAAAAGAACCAGTTGATGGATCAGTTTTAATGTCTAAAAAGAAGAAATCAAAGGGTCTAGCTTCTGATGTTGGCACTACTGGAAATACTGGAGGATCAGAGAATTTGGACTTAGAAACACAAGAGAAGAAGAGAAAGAAGAAGTCAACTATGGTTGAAGGCAATGATTCTATGGTTAAACATGCTGCTGTGGAGAAGCCACAAGAAAACACAGATGCTGCTAAAGACAAGGATAAAAAGAAGAAAAAGAAAAAAGACAAATCCATTTCCGGGAGTCTCCATGCTGATGTTGATGTACCAGATGGAGAATTTTCTCATGCTGTGGACAAAGAAAATGGTGTTGATAAAACTAAAGGTTCAAGAAAATCTAAGCATAGGAAGGAAAGGATCATGGCACAAGAAGAGAATGGTGGTATTATTGAAAAGCAAGTTTCCACGAAGAGAAAAAGGTCATCTTCTGAAGAAAATGGGTTTCAGGCTGATCAAGTTGTAACTGAGGAGCCCAGGGGTTTAGATGATGGAAAAGATGGTAAGCTAACAGAAACACTTCTGAAGGCTGGTATGCTCTTGTCACACGGTGGATATGAGAAGAATGCCAAAAAAAGGAAGACTGAGAAAAGCAAAGACAACTCTAATAACAACTCCCTTGAGACTATAGCTACAGTTCCATTTACTGCTTTGAGCAAAGACAACTCTGATGCAAAAGATTCAAAGAGGGAATCAGAGCATCAATTGGTGAATGGAAATCCTGTAGGCAGTGTGAAGGAAGGTGAAGTCTCAGTGATGTCAACCAAGAAAGAAAAACATTCAGCTGAGGTACGTGCTTATGTTGTACACAAGTCACTGCAAGATGTCCTATCATCATCTGAGTTGATTATGTTAACTATAACAAGTTGCTGCATGCTTGTAATTGCCTTGAATAAACTAGATGCAGTTTATTGCCTCAAGTTTCTTACTCTTCACAATAACACCTTGGTTTGTTATTCCATCATTTTTTATGTTTAAGGTTCTATATCAAGGTTTAAAATTCTGGTTCTGGCTTCGGTTTCAGGTTTGACTGGGATCCAAACTGGACCATTTTCTATTTCTTTAAAGTATTTAATCATAAAAAGCAAAAATTATAAGCAAATCGAGGAAAGCTTTGAGATTGCGGAGAGAACTCCTTAGCCCACAGAAGCTACTAAGGCTTCAATTCTATGAAAAATACAAAACAGATTATCAGGAAATATGGAAGAAACTAAACTAAAGAACACATTTAGGTTTCAAGAATGAAAATGCAAATAAAAAATGAGACTTGAATCGTTTTGTTGATCTATTGGGATACTACTTTCCCAAAATCATATGTAGCCCTTGCTTTCTTGAAATCAGCTCCAGATGGATATTTAAATATAAAAGAACCTGGTAGCCTTGAATCTGTTGAATTGGACCTACATATCCCTTCCTAAGCATGGAACTGCAATTAATAATGCTTGAGCTCCTTGAGGAGGTTTAGCCATATAACCCCAAAGGCACTGGTAAGAAAGTCTTCATAATGGTGTAATTATAATTTCTCTATTCACAGTTGGTTCATTTTTTCCTTTATACTGATGTCTTGAATTATGTATAATTCATCATTCAAAATAAATTAAAGCACTTAAACCCCTACAGTTTCTTCTTGATATCAAGATTTCCTAATGGATAATTGCTAATAATTAGCAATTACCATCACTATATTTTTTTTCTGGAGTTGCACAAGCCCAAGTATCAGGAATGCTTTTTCAACATAGCTCTTCATAGGAAACCACATAAAACCATGTGTGTTTCAACTTCTGTCTGACCTAAGAAGTTTGTAAACTACCTGTGTGATCAGCTTCCTAATATCCTGTCAATATTAACTTTATTTCTACAAAATTAAATCAGAATTTGTCATCAAGAAAAATAAAATAAAGTCATTTTTTTGAAGGCATGAAGAATTTGACCTATTTTCTGTCCATTCTCTCAGCCAAAAACTGGCAATGCATTTCAAAGGGTGAAGATTGATAAAGTATCATTTGCAGATGACAGACTCAAAGATAATTCTTATTGGGCTAAGGTATTGTAGATTTTTTTGCTGACACTTCACTTTGCTAGCTTTGGTATTCTTATTTTGATTTTCTCTCAACTATCTTACTATTTTTGCACCTAATAAATTGACAGGATGGTGCAGACATAGGATATGGTGCGAAGGCACAAGAAGTTCTTGGGCAAGTCAGGGGAAGGTACTTCTTGCTGGCTTTGTCTATCGCATCCCCACTTTGAAATTTGGTACATGCTTGTACCTCCATGTTGTTGTTCTAAAAACATAAACTATTATATAATCCAAAATAAATTCAAAGACAACAAGCAATTTTCAGGAGTTTGTGGTAGATAGCATCACAAGAACTGTTACAGCTGTCTTTCCTGTTTGAAAGAGTATAATGCGAACACTTGTTAATAAATTTGTTTCCTAATGATCTTATTTGCCTTATGACACCTGATGCATCATCCGCCTTCCAGTGTAGGTTGCAAACCAGGTCTATTCCCAATTAATTTATCTTTTCTATAAAAAAATTACTCTGAGTTGTCTTGTTTCCGGTAAACCATGATTTCCCTTTTTAAGCAGTTGAACTTTACAAGGGTGAACCTAGATATTTGACATTGTGACTTACATACAAGTCCTATTACTAGCATAGTATTATTAATCTTAGCAGATCTTGATGATGAGCTGGTTGCAATGAAAAGCCATTGATTTAATCAGTTGCTTTATTATTCACAGGGATTTCAGACACGAGAAGACTAAGAAGAAGCGTGGTAGTTATCGTGGTGGGCAGATTGATTTACTGTCACATTCCATTAAGTTCAACTATTCTGATGATGAGTGAGTGGTTTGCATCTACATCACAAGGAGCTATGTATTCTACCTATAATGTTAAAATACACTGGAACACAATTTTTTGCACTGCAAATGGTAATCATCAGAATTTTGATGGTTTTTTTTTTGGTTTGATATGTGTTTATTCTATTTGAAGCATATCTGTATTTATTCTATTTCAGCGGGTGCGGGACAAGTTTACAAATTACTTGAAATTTTGTGATGCCATTGTCTATTTGATATCATCTATCACTAACTTTTCAGATGGGTGTGTTTTTTTGGACGACACTTGATTTCTTTGGATGCTACTGTTCTTCTATATCCTTAATTTACTTGATGTTAGCTTCTTGCAAATTAAAATTTCTATCTTGGAATGTATATATATTTCTTAGTTATGATTTATTGGCCTTTTAGGCCCTTTGATAATGGACTTAGAAAAAAATAGTCTGACTAAATATTTTATAACTAAAAAAATTAATATTAATTATTTTATAGTATTATTAAATTAAATTATTATAAAAAAGAATTAATTTTTTAGGATTTAAATTATTAAGGATTAATTTAATAAAAAAATTAGTTTATAAATGTGATTTATTAGTTTTGATTCATTATTAAATGCGCCCTTAAGAGTTCAAATTCATCTGTGAGCCTTTTATCGTTCTGTTCCGGGGTTGTCTTGGAAACTGGGATCAGATGATCCTGGGGCTTCAGAAAATTTTAGTCAAACGAGATGCATCCCAAGATATAAAATAAAAAAGGACAAATCTTGATGCATAGTCATTTACTTGTAATTATGGAGGAAAAAATGGGAAATACGCCAATCTCTTAGTTGTAGCGCACTGCAGAAAGCTGGTTTCATTGGGTTAATCCCTCAAAGTTGAAGCACGATTTTGGCCACGGAAGAAATCATCGGTTCTACGACGACGAAAGCCGAATTAGAGTTAGGTGTTCAATGCGTGTAATAAAGTGGCTCGTCAGAGTAGCTCACGAATAGAAAGAGAACAGCTGAGGTGCACAATCATGCAAGCTGAGGGACCCTGCTCATTTATTTTGCCTGCCATTCGGACCTTGTTTGAGCCGAAATCATAATAAAAGTTGAATAACAATGCTTCAGGGTTGACCATTGTCCTGAAGAGAAAGAAGAGATCGTACCATTTTGGCCATCAATTCTATTCCGTTGAAAATTGCTTCGGCGGCCGCATTGCAGCGAAGATTCTCGTGATCTTTCTAAGGTCCCACATTTGTCGAACTCTCTCCTCCTTCTAATTGACGGTCGGACTTATCTCTTCTTCTGTGAGCCTCAAGAATTTGATCTTTCAGACTTGCTTACAGATGAGAGCCTTTTATCTCAGCAGGGTCAGCTCTTATGAACAACCAGGGCTAGATTGAAGTTGACCGTGCATATCTGAAAAAATCAAAGGGAACACAATGGTCGCGTGATTTTGAGTGCAAGTACACACTTAAGGTGCAGGGAAGCAAGAGACTTTTTCAGGCTGCCACTGTTCACGGGGAAAAAAATAAAATAAACAGGTACCAGCAGAGCATGCAAAATGATAAAGCAACGCTTGTAGTTCCTTGGGCGAAAAGGATGCTTGTACTGTTTTGGAAACCCTAACAGCTCGCCCCCCACCAAGGACTCTACGCTGAAGTCCCATTGGGCCTCGAACCTCAGAGCCCTGTGCTGTGGATCATATCGGTCTGGTTCATTTTGCAATGCTCCATTATTTTATGCAAAAGAAGAATCACATGTTGATGGAATTGCGCTTGATGGCTCCTCTCTCAAATTTTTTTTCTTTGTAAGAATGCACAAAAAATGAATTTGTTAATTTCGACGGCGTATTTTTGTTACCTATAATCCACTTAATCGAGAGGAACTTGTTGCACATGTACCCTCCGCTTGAAATGTATGCATTCCTATCAATTAATGAGACCTCCAATAAAAAGGATGAGCGAGCCAAATGCTATGGCAGCCATTCTTTAAAAAATTCAAACCATCAACACAAAACATTTGACCCATCACCTCCGATGCAAGAAGACACACAAAACAAACTCGAACACAAAAGGACAACTCAAAAGTAAAATTATCCAAAACCCTGCTAGGGTTTTGCCAACATAAACAAATCAAGTGTTGATGCACCCATGTTGGGTGGTTGTGAGGAAAGTCCACAAGTGATGATGCCTAGGCCTCTGCCCCCCAAGAGGTTTAAAATGTAAAATAATGCAAAAAAAATAGTTTGCACATTCCTCCCTATAATGTTTGCAAATCACATCTTATATATTCAAATATGTTAAAAATTACATATTAGTCCCTACATTTGAATTGTCTGTTACAGAAATTCTCTTCATAAACATTTGAAATTTTATTTAATCCTCGTCTTCTACAAAAGTATATTTTCTTGTCAATAAGATAAACAAAATATTTTATTTTTTATATTTCTTTGTTTCTTTCAGTTGCTTAAAAATGATATTCCAATATTTAGAGAAGACAAGACAAAAATAGAAAAAAAAAATTTAATTCTTAATCTTGTGGGCTACAAAGTATGAGGAGGTTTCTAAAACAGAATCTAAAAGTATAAATATAGTGCAATTACAATAACCTAAAATCCCTTCTTATTCGTAACCTTTAAGCGATTCTCGATTATTATTATTATTTTTAATTATTTATAATCATCGCCTACAATCTTTTACCTAAGGTTTACGGTTTCAGTTTCGGTTTCGGTTTCGGGACCGGCCGAAACCGATACGTTTCGGCCGTTTCGGTTTCAGTTTCGGTCATTTCGGTTTCGGCCGAAAGAATTTTTTAAATTATTAATTGGGCGTTGACCAGAGTTTAATTATATTTTGACTGTGCTTTGACTTCAAATTAAAAATACGATAAAATATTAAAAAAATTAAAAAAAATTTGGAAAATTATGAATGAATTTATACTTAATTTTACAATAATTTAAAATATTATTTAAGCTAATTAAAATTAATTTTGATAGTTAGTCACTAATATTGTCTACTTTTAATATATATTAGTATATTAAAAAAATATACAAAAAATGATATGAATATGATTAAAATTTAAAAACATCATTTCATACATGATATAAATCCACGTCTTATAACCACATGTTGTTCCGAGGTGGATCTTGAAGAGATTGATATTCTTGATCACCATACTCATCAGTACGATGAAATTGTGATCGATAGTATTGTTTAGCATGCGGATAGTAGAAAGTGGTATGGTCCTATATTGACTGATGATATCCTGGATTGTATAAAGACATCTCGCTCTGATAACCGTCATAGTAGTTATAGCTCGCATTATCTGTGGACCTTGATTAATATCTTGCCCACCATGCAAATTATACTAACCAGCACAGTAAACCCTAAACCGAACCGAGAGCAGGGGCAAGCATCATCGCCGGTCGACCTGCGCTCGCGGGGGGAGCTGCGCTCGACGGCCAAGCTGCCCTCGCTGGCGGAGCTGCCGGAGATGTCGGGCTGTTGAGCTCGCCGGAGATGCCAGTTTCGAGCCCTGAGCTCGCCGTGGGCGCCATGGGCGAGCTGCGGTCGGCCCAAGTGCGCTGAGGATGCCGCCGGCGTGCTGCGCTCGCCCCGCGCATGCTGAGCTCGCCGCCAGCGCACTTAGCTTGCCCTGCGTGCGCTGAGGTAGCCCCGCACACGCCGAGCTCGCCCCACGCGCGCTGCGCTCGCCATGCACGCGCCGAGCTCGCCGCTGACGGCATGCTCTCCCTACAGCCGCTCCGCGCTCCCTGCGGCCGGCCCGCGCGCCCTGCGGCTGCCCCGACCGCCCTGTGCCCGCCCCGTGCGGCCTGCCAGCCGCCCGAGCACGCCGCCCTCGCCCACAGTCGCCCGCAGTGCAAGGCCCTCACCCGCCCTCGCCCGCAGTCGCCTGCAGCCGCCCCGAGCCCGCCACCCTTGCCTGCAGCCACCCTCACCCTCGCCGCACGCGCCCGCACTCGCTCACAGCCGCGCTACAACGCCGAAACCCTAAACTGAAACGTTTTTTAGGATTTCGGCGCAGGTTCAACCGAAACCGAAATGTTTCGGCTGAAACCGCGAACCATACTTTTACCATTCCTTGTAATCCATGTAATCAACAATTGACATTTGTCGCAAGCAGTAGCCACTGACTACCGAGCGGCAAATATCGGGTACGAAACATTTGAAGGCCTAGTATGCAAATTTCATAAATTTCGAAGGAGATAATTGCAAATTCAAAGGATTAGGATTTAGCGGGGGGTTTTCTTTGTGAGCTAGTCGCTAGGGTTAGGGTTTGCTTTAAAGGTTGGGTTTAGATTAGGGTTTTGAGGTTATCTTAGTTGTTCTCTTTTGACCTTTTTCGTTAAGGTTTGCTTATGGAATTGTGAATTGTGGAAGAAAATGTGCGCGCATAACAAAGAGAAGGCAAAATTATCGAACAACTCTTATTTTCTAAAATTTTTATCAATTTTCATATTTTTGAAATTATTTATCAACACTTTGACATTTTTAAAATTCAAAATGAGCTTCTGAAACAATTAATTTTATTAATAAAAATGTGAATTTATCATTATATATAAATATTTTAGTTGATATATAGATCTCTTTTCTCAAAAAATAAAGTGTTTATATAAGCATAGTAATTATAAATAATAATAAACTCAATATTTTTATTTAGTAAGTTAACTATTAAAAAGATTGATTTTGAATTTTAAAATTTTTTATTTAGTAAGTGTTCCCGAGACCAAATTCTCCCACGCCCTTTTTCTTTTTTGAAAATTATTAGAAAAATTTCTAAAATTTTCTGATTAATCCCTTGTATTTTTAAAATTT